>JBCEWB010220604.1:0-24070 GCA_039654565.1 Peronia peronii
TTATTATATATATATATGATTAGTGGGAGATCGCAAAGTTAGAACTAGTTCTCATTTTTCTCAAAACACCGTTTCTATGGGAAAGACGTTCCGTCAAAGCCAGTTACCTCTCGTGTCCCTGGTGCCAGAAGCCGAGATCCGCCATTTGTAATTCCAACCGTCATCATAAATTTGTCACGCGCAGCCAGTGAACGGTGACGTACCCGGGACGCAGAGCGACGCCTAATGGCGAGGCAAAAAGCCGACAGGGGGCATAACTGGGTGTCACGTCGTAAACTGTCGCTCGTAATGATAGGTTGGGGAAAGATGACGGGTTGATTACTATACTTCGCTTCTCCTTCGTACATTATCCCTATCCTGTACAACAAGCCTATCCTGTGCAATACATCTGTCCTCTACAGTCCTCAAGACCGAATATCACGCCCAATTATTATGGTTTTTCATGGAGCACAAAACACTTATCTTGCATGTCGTGAGATATAATATAGAATAAGATGCACGTATCTTACAAATAACTCTCGTACTGCAGAATCTGCTACGGAATATGCCTATTCTGAAGAGGCTGCTAAGTCTGAATATGCATTCTAGATTTATTGTACACGTTTATCATTTACAAACAGAACATCTTGCATTGTACCACAGTTTTGACTTACATATTATCTTCTATATTACACCACTTTTGTTATCGTGTTTAGGACAGTATTTCTGTACAAGGCGAATGTTCTACATAACAGAATGTTGTCGATAAATTCAAACCTTTGAAGGAATGGATCAAGACGTATTATATAATGAAAGATTCTTTGAATATGTAGTATTAATAAATACATAAATAAATAAAAGAAAACAAAAAATCAAGAATGCAGAGCACTGCTGTGAAAAATGATAAACGATAAAGCAAGAAATTAGCAAAACGCAGAAAGGAGACGGTGATGCATAAGATTAATCTGACTTAGAATAGAAGAGCATGAAGTAGCACCATCAGACAGATCCTAAAGTGGCATCTATAGGGAAAGTAGACAAAGGAGAGCCCTGAGATCTTTCCAAAGAGATGTTTGGGCGGTGTTAATTTGATGAAAAGCAGCTACTCATGAAGTTAAGTGAAAGAATTGTCTCTCTATAGGGGAAAGTCTTTAATTTGAGGTTTAGATTCCGGAAAGATTGACGGGCGACTGTGATGAATTTTCGTTCCATTTTTGCCTTCTCGAGCCAGATGGAAGTGTGAAATCTCAGCAATATTAGTTTTTCCAGCATAGTGAGTCTTGAGCACCTCTCTTTAGCTGGGCTGAGCTTATCTTTGTCGACTCTTTTCTCTCTGTCCCCGAGGATTCCATTTCAACACCTGTTTTGTGACAGTGTCAGGAGTCTTGTGGTGGGCGACGTTTACAAGGGGATTAATTTCTTATCCGTCCCATTAGTTCCCTTTTCCAGACACCATAGGTGTCGAACATGCAGAGCAAAGGAAAAAAAAACGTTTCTTTTTGTCTTATGAAAAATTAATCACAAAACAAACAAAAATATGTAAAATTATTACGATAGAAAAAGAAAAGCAATATATTTTCCATGAATTTTCTGGAATTTTTCACGAACTATGCTTCACACAAAGAGAACACAAGTAATCCCCTCCCCCTCCCCCCCCCCCCTCCCTTTTTTTTTTTTACCTTTTGACCCTGTCTGTCCAAATCTACTGTAGACGCACAGGTGTATATGAGCATAAATAAGATAATTGGGATCTATATTCTCTAAAATCTACTGTCTGAACTTTCTCAGCTTTACAAAAACTCTGCTCTGTTAATGAGAGAGAGAGAGAGAGAGAGAGAGAGAGAGAGAGAGAGAGAGAGAGAGAGAGAGAGAGAGCTGACATAGATCTATGCCCACTGAAGCAGATGTTTCTCCATTTCTGATGGCCGAAGATGATGTTCTTTAAAATGGCTCGAAACCGGAGATCAAATTCGTTTGCCAATTTTTCTTCAATTTACAAAATTGTTGTCAACAGCCAAAACCTGCAGCCTACTTGAAGTGCTAATAAATAGATCCAAACTGCATGTAATGCAGCGTATGACCATAAACATGTAAGTGAATAAGGGCTTCACACCTTAAATCTTGCGAGTTTGATGTTACGTATTGTGCAGATGATAAAAGTCTGTGTGCGTGTGTCCCTGATGAGGTGGTAGTTGTTTCAAGAATTAATGACATTATTCAAGAACAGCTTGAGCAATGAGTCCTTGTTAGGGGAGTGTTGAAAATACCCACGGAATCAAGATTCACGAACGATTCTTTATGGTCTGTACAATCCCCGCGATTCTACTAAAGTCCTAGTGCACTACTCGCGCTCACTCTTCATTGTACATTCAGTAATAAAGCTAGCTGCTAACAAAGCTAGTATGACTCAAGTAGATCTAACCTCTTTGCGCCTCAGAACAAAGCAAAGACTGGGATTGCAGATAAAGCTGATATTTGCTCATTAACATCTCAATCAACATCACAACAATGTATTGACCTTTTAGGCAGCGAAATCTTCCCTGAATCGTGATTTGGAGTGTGACTAATTTTGCCGCTAGCATGCCGAACCATTATGTATGACATTGTACGGAAGGTGTCGAGTCGTTGCACATTTGAACAACGTGATAAAAAGCAGGACTTTCTAATAGATTTGTTCCAACCAAGCGAAAGGTTGGAAATACTGGGGTCTGTTTTTAGCAGGGGGGTACAAACACTCCAAACTATTCACAAGTTTGTCTCACTTTTCGGTTTGATCATGCTACGGTGGGGAGGAAATGTGGGACTAAAACTCTTCGCTGTAGTGTAGTGAACAGTGTTAATGATTGAATGACGTAGAAAAAAAGTATGACGTACTTCCGGCGTCGCGTTTTTCCCGAAGTTTTGCGTTCAACTTGTGTTGTGGGATTTCGTGGTGGAGCGAAACTCACATAAGTGAGCGTTCTATTTTCAGTAGGAGGTACAAACATTCTGCCGGGGATTTCCAGATCTGTGCTTAGTCGAATATGAACTATTCTACAAGAGGTAACGACGCAGGCTTTCTTTTTTTTTTTTTTCGTAAAGACGAGTACACTGCTCATTTCTACTGTTTCTTCGTTTAGGGCAACATTTAGAATGTCAAGGAAGGCTTTCCGAAACCAATGAGTCACGGGCAATCATCTTGATTGGCTTGTGTTTGCGAAAAGATCTGTTTGCACACGAAAATATGTTTCGCTCATTTACGCGAATGACTTGCTACATGACTACGTTTTTGAACATCAAGACAGTTTTCATTGAACTCACAGCAAAACTGGTTTTGTGACAAAAGACCCTTATCGAATTGTGGAGCTCTATCTCTAAGACAGATTTTACATGAGATGCATGATTTATTCAAAATCAAATCTTGTATACTCTAAAATATTTAATGGACATTCATACATATTGTCATCTTCGGCCCTCACAATTTTGGCTTTTTGGATTGTCCCTATGCGTAATCCTTCTCTTAACCCTTTGAGCCTTGAGCCCCTACCGTAACTCGCTTGCATAATCCGATGTGGTCTTGTTCACCTTTATATCGTTTGTTAGGCGCTGCATTAACTTGATTTGCTACCTGTGTGTCAGTGGACAAGGCTCAGACGGTTAAGATTCTGTCATCAAACTGTGTCGTCGGTCATGAACCTTATTGTGGAGTGAAAGTGCATGTGATATCAAGTAGACTTTTTGTCTTTTTAGTTTTGTTTCTTTGTTTGTTAAGTCACTGTGCCACATGTGCAAAGCCAGCTTTGTGTTGCTTGATCCTTCGTTGTCCCATTAAAACACAAATAAAAAGATGTCCAAAGTCCAGTTTTATCTGTATCAAAACATAGGGGTGCAATTTAAAAAAAAAAGGGCAGATTTTTCAAAACCTGAATCTGACTACATAATATCATTTGTATTTCCTCTCCTCGGCTAGATCATCGGCTGCAACAGGCTGCACGAAACAGTTTGTAAAAATGTAATTTTAAACATGTTCAAAGACACTAGTCAACAAATGTGATTTTTTCCCCTCTTGCACATCTTTTGAGGCAGGGCTCCGGAACAGTCATATCGAGTGGCAATATATGCCTTCTGATTCATTTTGGCTGCAATATAACTGCAGTTTCATAATCACGAAGAAACTAAATTCTCTTTACTTTCACTATTATTTTATTTTAAACATTAATTGCTTTCAATGAGCATAAATTTCTAAAGGAACTGTTAATCTTAACGTGAAATCTGGATTTCTTATAGTTTATATCATAACACCGAGCGAAAGATCCTGGATTGTGTAAACGTGACTGCTGACCTTCATTGTAACTAATGTATGATAACCTACTGAACTGATGGCGACCTGTGGTCGACCAGGAATCACCTCTTAAATTTCATCAGTACTTCGTTATTTTATTATTTTTTTTTTTGAAAGGGGATCTCTGTAAGCAGAAATCACGCCCTTACAGCAAATATTCAGAAATTTTGAGCAACAGTGACTTTTTAGTTTCACACTGAAGACCAACACTTCACAAACGACCGTTTTGCCTCACAGTAGGGCACTCCTATGATGAGATAACAGAAGGTGGAGACAGGCTGGTTGTCTTTCGCTCAAGTTCACCCTGTGTTTCTGCCTTGTGTAGTTACGAACAAAGTCATGCACCCCCACACTAAAGCAGCTTTTATCTATCAATTGACGCATAACTTTGAAGGATGGTTATCTATCTATACCACATCAGTTGTATCAACGTCAGCATTACACTTAACAGTTATCAATCTAAAGGTCATCTTACACTGAAGATCACATCGATTATGAAGTAATCGTCTGTTGGCCTATATTTTTCTTTGTTTTGTTTAAAATATTAAAAAAATCTCTGAAGCCATATTTTTCATATGAATATTATGAATTTTGTTTTTTTAACCCCGCTGCACGGTGGAAAAATGGGATGTTGTTTTCTGATTCGCCTGACCAGTGATTAAGTTGAGATTCTTATAAGTATACAGATTTCGAAAGAAATCCCAAGAATAGTGCGTCTCATTTTCACGACAATTTCACCTCACAGTTCCCACGATTCTTCATGTCACCCCTAAAGGTCATGCTATGGGCAATAATATTTCAACTGAACACTTTCATTCACTTTTCTTGTCCTGTCCATAAGGGATATGGATTAACTAGATTTGTCCAGGTAGGCTTCGTTAAAGAGTATCTTGATAAAATAAAACAGTGAAACATTTGGATGAGTCGATGGTACAGGCACACTCTATATCACACGTTCTCATCTGCGCCAGCTGATTGTTAGAAGTTACAGGAAAATGTAATTATGTTGTTTTGTGTGTGTGTGTGGGGGGGGGGGGGTTAACGGCACATCAGCACAATTAAGACTATATAGTGCTATACAAGGTAAGATACGTTTACATGTCAGGAAGAAGAGAGGAAAGAGAGCGGGACAGAAAACAGGAGCAAGGAGAGAGAGAAGAGATGTCACCCATAGAACGTCGAGGATGGCATTCCATGGGGGACATCCCACCGATGGCGGGCTTTCACTACCTGCAGGTGGGAACAAAGAGCCTACGTATATACCCGGTACCCCCGCCCGGGTGTGTAATCATGCAAAAGATCTGCCACCAAACATTGTCACAAATGTTTGGTCCGGTGTTGTATGGTACCTGGCCCAAGCCACAGAAAAACCCGCATTTGTCTTTGTCGCATGCTGGAAGCTCTTGGGCCAAAGCCCATCCCCACCAGTTCATCAAAAAGCTTTACAATTTAACGAGGGGCAGATCTACATCTTGTATTATTTTACGTCTAAAGTGTGTAGATCTAGTGGCTCGGGAGCCAAAGATTTCGCCTGGGTCCATCTGCGTTTTACTGACTATCAAAAGTACATGTAGATTGTTGGGATGATATTAGATGATATAAGATCAATGTGTTCATACTTTATTCTGGTGATGTTGGCAAATCCATACTATATATAACCAGTTAGCTTGATGTGTAAGAAACAATGCTTTTGATATCAGTTTTCATGTCATGATGCATCAGCGCATAAGAGTTTTATCCTTGTTTAAATATATATATATAATTATATATATAATATATATGTATATCAATGTGTGCTTGATAAAAGAGTGAGTGGGGTACGTTGTTTGTTCATGTTTGTTCATATCACTCTTCGCGTATCCCAAGTTGAGAGGGAGTAGATCTCCCTCCCAGGAGGGAGTTGATCTCCCTCCCAGGGGCATATCGTAAATTTAATATGTATTGATATAATTATCTTCTACAGAGCAGCCAGGGGTCAGCTACGCGCTCAGTGTCGACGAGATAAGGAGAGCAAAATCTTTGGGGAACTCTCCCACCTCCTGCCCGTCAATACGGCTACCAAGAAGGACAAGCTGACGGTGCTACGCCTAACATTGGCTTACATAAAGCTGAGGCGTGGGTTAACTGCTGGAGGTCATTATCCCACTTTCTCTCGATATCTTTATCGCCCTGTTACTTCTCAACTTCTTTCTCTTTCTCAATTTTCCTGATTGCCTCTGGCTCCTTGTCATCTCATTCCCATTTTCCCTCCTCTTTCCCTCCTAATTCTGTCTTCTTTCTCGTCACATTTCATTTCCTCACTTCTTCTTTTCATTTCTCTCGTTCATCTCCCCTGACTCCACTCCCACTTTCATTTGTTAATCTATGCCTTTCAATCCTTAAACAAAAGACTTGCTGGCAATTGGTAATGAATTCAAGAAAGCTGTGCGTACCACCACCAGACTGGTCGTAGACCCCAGTAGTGAATTCCTCACAACAGTGAAACAGAAAAACTACAGGCCATACGGTTATGTCATAATATGCTTGCGCTTCTCGAGAATCTATCTTGTGAGGTACATATATCATTCAAGGCCGAGAGCGAGAAAGAAATGGGTCGGCAACATCACTGATGCCATCCCCTCCCCCCCCCCCCCCCAAATATATATATGTAAACAACAACATCACCAACAAAAACCAAAACACAGACATAGACATGCAAAACATCCGTGAAATCTGGCCCTTGGCACACGATCACAAAGGGGAAGCGAGTCCATGTCTTTCTTTATCAGAGAACAATTACTTTAACAAATGAAAACAGCAAGGACATAACTCTTAGTGGAGACAGTTATCAAACATTGACTACCCACTCCTGAAAATGGTCAAGATGTTAAAGCTGATAACCATCTATTACATGTCAACGCTTGTTTGTTAGTTACTTTAGATGTACATGCACTCAATGACATCTTGAAGATCTTATCCTGTGTGTACTGAGATTACTATACGCCTTATTTAAGAAGGTTTACAATGTCTTTTTAACCTCTTCTGCACTGATCTTGCTTTTTAAGTATTCTACTTATCAAATATCAAAGTCTGTAGGAACATTTGAGTAGGGATGGGTACGTGCATTTATTATGAGGCAACGCGAGCCATCTCAAGTCAAGCCCACTTTGTCCTGCAGACTTGACGAGATAACGTCTTGCTTGTTAACATTTTTTCTCCTCCAAAGGGACATTAAATCCTCTCGCGTTAAGCTACGAGTTTTATTGACTGATCAACTCCAAACGGAACAAACGAAATGAATTTTGCAATTGATAACTAGATGCAGTCTATTTCGAATAATTTGATAATAATGATAGCAGCCATTCCACGATAAAGTGCTGATATATATTGCTCTTGTTAAATTGAATTCTCCTTGTTTCGTTGATCTGTAAATAAAGGTTGTAGTAGCTTCACAGAAGAAAGATTTAGTGGGTCTCGTTTTATTATCATTATTATTATTAAGCTGTTGACGTTTGTAGAGCATATTGGTTTGATGGGAAACAGTTTAGAGTTTGATCTCTCACAGCTCCTCTGTGTTCTGTCTTCTCAGGCTTTTGTGTTCATTATGGTTGGTCATGTTGTTTTGTTGCTACGGTGATAATATAATCGTTGGTGAAATTGAGTTAAGTCACTACATATATTGCCGTAATAACCTAATTTTACCACAATATTGATAGAAAACATGCCTTTTGGAAAAAAATATTGGAATAGGGACATCATTAAAAACACCAACATTCTGAATTTTGGGGGAATCGGATTGGTACTACACCTATCATGAGAAAAGCAATGGCTAAAAATGCTTCATCTATGCGCTGAACGTGTTATTTCTGCACAGGTATACAGAAGGAAGTCCACAACATCTACATAGTTATGCCTCACCTTTCTTAGTCTATCCAAACGTAGAGCAATCATAATTACAAAGATATAAAGACTCCCACCATTGTCTTTAGGACAGAAAACGTGTACTTTCACCGTGGGAATGCTAGCTGCTTTGTATTTTGAAATCCTGGACGATAGACCACGGCTGGAAATTGTGATGCCACATAAGCTGAAAATGGTGAACTTGTATTGTCAGTGCATTGATATATATATAGGGAACGATGTTATAATTATTTACTTGTTTCTTCTTTTACCTTCGTGGCGAGTACATTGGCCCAAAGATTGGACGTCTGGGGTGCAGTGTTCTCATTACTGTGCCGTTTTACAGTTAAATAAATTACAATATATGCAAAGCGACAGATGAGCTGAAAAACAACCAGCTAGCTTCATGTATTTTTCATTCTTTCTTTCTGTCAGTCAGTCAGCCAGTCATTCTTTCTTTCTTTTTTCTTTCTTTCGCTTTCTTTTTTCTTTCTTTTTTTCTTCCTTTCGTCATTCTTTTCCGTCTTTCTTTCCTTTGTATCTGTATCGAATTTGAACACAGAAAGAACTCAGATATGTCATCTGCAGCAGCATCGATAATTCTACGGCTAATTTCTGTAGTTTGCCTGTCCTTTCACAGATGAGACTGCCCGAATAGAAAAACTGCTGCAGGAGTGTGGGGCCTCTACCTCCTTGCCCTCCACCCCTGCGGCCGCTTGTCCGACAGTGGACGCTCTAGATGAGCAGTTACCTCCCATAGCAGTCATTGACAACAACGGCAACGTCATAGCCGGTGCTCTTAGCGACCAGAAATCTACGAAAAAAGAACCGGAGATCCATTTACCCGAGAAAGTCCTGACTCGGCTACAAGAAGAATTCTTGGCTGATAACCCCGAAGGAAACAACGAACCAGCGGATTCCCAAAGTCGGACAGAAAAACTTCAGAAGTATAAGGAAGGTCTGGAGCGGGGCATGCAAGATTTTTTCTCTCAAACCATTCCTGATAACATTTTGAAAGAAAACGCGGCTAGGTCGACAAACGTGCCATCCCTTGGACCTTCCCAAAAGCACCGAAACGGTATTACATCAAATGCAGATACGGGTAAACCAAACCAGCTTGACGATGGCTATGATGAAAGCCTAGGAGACGGGGAAAATAATGGTAGTCTTATGAAGGAAGAGCAGCCAACACGGACTTTTCCCGAGCTTCCTAGCGAAACCTCTGTGTTTTTGGATGCCGCCCCAGGATTCTTCATCTCTCTAGATAGGGACATGATGATTTTGTACGTCTCTGAGAATGTCACCCAGTTCCTGGGTTATTCACAGGTATAGTTGACGGATGACTAATGTGACTGGCATGACGTTTGTGAAGATTTATTGTGTACGATGAGTGAGTCTTTAGTTCAGATCCCAACATGACTAGTCCAGCAACACACAACCCCGTGAAATGACAATTTGGTATTTTCTAGTTTCAATATATGAACGCCTGCATGTCACAAGTATAGATCTCATTGTTTACCTAATTGTGTAGTCATTCTAGTTTTTTAAGTCTACACAGCTGTCTACTAATTTCAATCTATACACCTCTTTATATATCTATCGACTGCAATGAACATTATGTGGATGCGAATTTGGGTTCTTGTCTGTAAAATGTCCACCCAGGTCCACTCTTTCTTAATTGTCTGTGCATGTGTATGTTCATCTCGGAATATCTGCCTATCAGCTCCGCTGCTGTTGTCAGTCCATTTGCTCACTCTCCAGGAAAACAAATTGATTCGTGTTTTATTTTTGCTATCCGGGAAATCGCAAACGGAAAGAAAAAAAGGGTGTTTGTATTTGGGGAGAGGGGGAGAGTAACAATTATGTACATGTATAGTGATTGAGTGTGGTTGACACCAAATTAAATATTAAATGAAGGAATTGCTTAATGGCCTATATCTGTCAGAACATCGGCTATTTTATATTTGGTGTTGTGCATTGTGCATAACGTATTGTTCGTTTGTTTGAACTTTTCAGAATTACATTATTGGCCAGGATGTTTCAGATTTTGTCCATGACAAAGACTTTAAAGAGCTGGAAAGACAGATGGATGCGGCACAATTTCAGGGAGGTATGCGTTCTTAGATTCAGTTATAGGCTACACCATTTAGTTTTTGCTCGTGTGCATTTCATGATGTTTGGAAAAGAAAAGATGAGAATGACAAACTTGAATAGGAGTGAATGCAGTGAGTGAAGGAGTGAAAGCATTAATGAATGAAACAATGGATGAGTAAGTCATGTAAAAACATGCCTGAGGGCGAAAAAGATTCACCCCTATCCTCTTCATTGTCTATCCTTCATGGGAGATCGTTTTGACCAACGTTGTTATTTCCGTTTGTCGGACACAAAAAGTGTTGAACAGCGTAAAGCGGGGAACAAATCATGTTCGTGCTTTTTACTTAAAGTTTACTTCATGAAAAATTTCGAAAATTTCATAGTATGAAATATTGTAGTTATTGTAATAACTTTACCAATTTTCTCCTTTCTTTTTTCTTTCTTTCTTTCTTTTTTCTTTCTTTCTTTCTTTCTTTCTTTTTTTCTTGTTTTATCAATCTTTCAATTGACAAACAGCAAATTGATTTCCTTCTTCTTTATACTGTTTGTTCAACAGCTCTTGTGGTAAAGGGAAGTAATACTGCTGGTCAAACGGATTTCTCACTAACAGATCTGTTGCTGCCTTTATAATTCTTTGCTTCTGGCTAAAAAAAAAACTTGTCCTTCGGTTTTCGCATATATATATTATTTTATTCCAGAGCCATGGAAACCACCGAAAAGTTGGCACACTCGACGTACATTCTATGTGGCCATGAAATTCAGTTTCCAAAGGGCAAATTCCAGATCTAGAGATGTTGGCTATACAGTAAGTAGTGCAAACACTCTCAACTTTGTAGTTTTAGTCTGCGACTGCCACTTCTACAACGCCAAAGTTTTGAGAAATCATCTCATCTCTTAGACAGATACTCACGGGAAATCTGATTGGGGTTTTCCAGCTCCCTCATTAATTAAAAATTAGGATTTTTTTACTTGCCGTCTCTACATGCCCATATTGACGGCACTCCACTGGTTAACCCTCTCAAATCCGGAAAAGCTTTTCAACCAAAATGACAGTAATTGTTATAAGAAATTCTATATCCGTACTGTGAGATCTCCGTGAAATGTCTGAGCTCTGTTTTTATTTTCTTCTACAAAATTAATACTTCATTTGGCTTTCAGTTTGTTGAGGCTTCTCTTAACTCTAAAATTGTCAAGAGAACGTGTTTCTAGATTGCATATATATAATTTTTTGTATAAAGAGTGACAATTTATGCTGTAAAGTGATTTAAAAAGAGTACCAGACCCTTACATTATGCGTTGTTGGGAAGAGAATATACCCTTGCAAAGTTTGTAAGTGAACCTTTGCCCAGATCGGTCCCTTGGCAGATAACAGTTTAAAAGTGTATCAAACACGTCACATAGGCTGTGCAGAGTTCAGAATGGGAACTAACTCTCTTACTCCACTCCCACCCGTCCTCCTTGTGTCCAGCTGTACCAGTGGAACGCCAGGCTGAGACTGTGCCGGGACAAGTACACTGGACACATCAGGGTCAGGGGACTGGTCAGTCTGTGCCGGCCAGCGCAGTGCGACACCATCCTGACCTGTGATACCGTCACTAACTCCTTCGTGGCCAGATACAGCATGGGTATGAAGGTCTTGTACTGTGAACCCGGGTAAGCATAACTGGTCTGTCTTCAATCAGCCTCTCCCCTCACACACATACACAGACACACACGTATGCACACACACACACGACATCTTCACAGCAATAATAAACGAATCTGAGTTAACAAAGGAACAAACAACAACAACAACGACAACGACAACAACAACAACAGCAACAACATCACCAATAACAACAATTGGATGTCTCTCAACGCACTTTGAGTCGAATCAATCTATCAACTACGGGGGACATAAATTAATGCTCTCGTTGTTGCCTCGAAACTCATGTGGAAAGGTCAAATTTTCTGGACTTCTCCCTTTGATTTATTCAATTGAGTGTGTTCTCACTATCAACTGCAACTGGCGTGTTTTGATATAGTTATGACTCCTACAAATTTAATTCATCAAGAACAAAAATATTAAAAACTCGGCCAATGTTAGCTTTTCTTCGACTGAGAATTGGACCAAATAATTATTCCTCATTTTCATTAAATTAATAGTATTTCTAGATTCTAGATTGCTGAGATGATAATATACAAAAATAATGAAAATGAAACAATTATATAGGCCTGGTTGTGACTGTTGGAGCTCACTGACTTTCGGACCACTTCCCAGACAACCTCCCACTGATTTCTGTGTTGTCAGCTGTGGGCTGACTCAAACATAAGTTAGATCCTGACAGCATCTCGGCAGCTGATAGAGATTGCTAAGAGAGAACACAAAAGAATAAACCTGCAAAAGAACTGTTGTAGGAGCCGACTGCTTTCACTTTACTGCTGTCGGAATCTGTCTGTCCACTCTATGGCTCGCTCGATGATGATTCCGTCCGGGACCGTCTTAATGGATGGGCCTGATGGGCACTGGCTTGTCCGGGAATCCCATGAACATAGAGGTCCCATGCTAATCTGTATATGTCCGTATATTAAAATGTTAAATTTTATAGGCCATTTACATTTTTATTTCTGTGAATAGTTGTCGTAGGGACTTCAGTACATTGCTTTGCCTGTGGGGTCATAGTGCTGATAAGATGGCTCTGCGTTAGTCTAAGGACAATGGATTTTTTTCTGTCCCCAGAGTGGAGCAATTGATGGGCTACGCCCCTGAGGAGCTGATCGGCCTGAGTGCCTACGTCTTCACCCATCCCAGTGATCTGCTTATGTGTGAACATAGTCATTACAAAGGTACCCGCACATGTCTCAGCTTGCACAGCTTCCGGCCTTCCTCGTCTATATCATGTGTCTAAGACTTTGCTGTTCAAATATTTGAAGACGAAATATAGCATCAAGTATTTTATTCTTTTGTTTTCAACACTAAAATTTTGCCTTAGAACGATTTTTTAGTAGCTCATTATGAGAGCCAAGAGTAGATAACTGCTTTTGGAGGTTCGCCTACTCATGGGTATAGGCTTTTTTTTTTTGGGGTCTCCTCAGCTTAGTCAAATGTTAAAAGGCGACATTCATGTTTACTCCATGAGTCAACTTCCAAAATTTTTCTTCTTCCTCATTTATATATATCTCCATTTATGTATTATGTTGATGCAGTCAGTCTCATCTATTCCATTTATTCACGTCCCCATCATGCTGTTATGTGATGAAATGGCTGCGGAACACATTGTTTGCTCTCTAGAGCTGAGGAGGCAGTGGGTAATAATAATTCTATATGAAGGCATAATATAATGGACGAACTGTTCTCATGGTATCTGTAGTGAAAGAACAGAGATACGCCACATCAGTCTGCGTTGATTGGAATGTTCAGGTGGGTAAATATAAATGATTCCACCTCTTCTCGTATTGTTTCATGTGGAATGATTGGATTTTGGTATTTGATTTCACTTTATGGGCTTTGGTTTTTCCTGGGTATAATGTGTAGTCTATTGCCTCTCCCCCACCTCCTCCTTCCCCAGTAACACACATATTATATGAAAAAATATGTTTGTTTCTTAGTGCTGAAGGAAGGCAAGGCCGACAGCCGCTACTGCCGGGCTATGTCCAAGAATGGAAGTTGGCTGTGGACTTTCTCACAGATTACTCTCTCCTACGATAGGACAGGGAAACCGCAGTGCATCTCCACCCGGAGCTTCTTGGTTAGGTAGGGGTTAGCCGTCGTTTGTTTGTTTGTATGTTTGTTGTTTGTTTGCTTTTGAAGTTAAAGATGCTTAGACAACATTCAGTTTTTCTCCTCTCAACACTTAGTATGTCTCGAATATTTCTTGTTCCTCTTGGTTTCTTCAAAGAACACCCTCTCAATATTTTTACCGGAAATCTCTTTCAGCACCCCTGTGTCTGTCTGTGTCCTTGACCAATTATGAAAACAAACAAAAACAATAAATTCCTCATTCATCAACATGGATCAAGAATCTAATGCAGAATCAATAAAGGCATGATTAGATGTCTCTGGATTTTGCAGAGAACTAGATTTACTTTGTTGTCGTGTTTCATATAAATAGAGAAATGAGCTAATCACAGTATTGGTAAGCAGATCAATAAACATGTTCTGTTTTCTATTATTCCAGCAAGGAGGAAGCAGAGAGAGTCCTCTCACGGGAGAAAGAAGAATACGAAAAGATGAAATGTTTCGACTTCAGCCAGGACACGGTCACTGGTGACTTATCAGAGCCAACACTAACCTCTATTGCTGCTGTTAAAGAGTTGAAAGACAAGAAGCTGAGGTGCTCAGATGCCATATCTTCCGTTGCTCAAATATCCTATCAAAGCAGCAAAGTTTTCAAAAGGTCTCATCGAGCTGCGCACAAAGATTCTAAGGACAAGCCAAAAACCGATCCAACATACATAAAAGCCAGTCCAGACATGAATGAATCCGGTCCACGTATAAACAAACTTAGCTCACGTACAAGAAAAGCCAATCCAAGAAAGAATAAACCCAGTCCACTTGTGAGTAAGGTCAGCCGAACTATGGGCAAACGGAGCTCAAGTATGGGTAAGGCCAGTGCAAAAGTGAGTGAACCCAGTCCACGTATGGGCAAAGCTAGTCCAAGTATGAGTGAAGCCAACTTAAACGTGAGTAAAATCACTTCCAGTACGAGTAAACCCAGTCCAAGAACAGGTTCATGCATAAGTAAGACCACCCCCATAATGAGTAAACAAAGTCCACATTTTAATACAAGTAAAACCAGTCCAAATATGAATAAACCCAGCTCAGGTACGGAGAATCTCTACGTAAATAAAGCCAATCCAAGCATGGGTATCCCCAGTGTCTGCTTTTGTCAAGACAATGGCAGAGCAGACAAAAGCCTGCAGTCTGAACCATTAACCAAAGATCCCAACTGGGACACAAAGACACCAGAGAAAGGTGAACTCACTTGCAGAGACGACCCCAAAGGTGATGATAACAGCACACCTGCCCATACTGAAATGCTGGATGAAATGGCTTTTGCCTGCTCCCCCGAGGACCTTTTTTTCCCAGACATTCACCACAGTGCTGAATTTACCGTCAGTTCTGTCCAGTCTAGTTGTGCAGACACCACTTACTATGACATAGATTCCATTGCTCAGGACAGTTTATCCCAAACTAACCACAGTCGCGGGAATTCCTTGCCGCCCTCGGTGGAAACTATGCCACCCTCGGCCCCCTGCCCGGCTTTTAATGAAACTTCACTCATGTCAAAAGCCATGGTCTTGGGAGAAGATATTTTTGGACCAATGGCAACTGAGCCGTGCCCAAACACAACTTATGATCAACATGCTCAGCTCAAGCCTGAGAGTAGCCCTAGTATGAAGACCATTTATTCCACAGCAAATGCTGAAGAATTGCACAACAAAGATACCTGTGGAATATGTAGGCAACAAACTAAAGCAAGTGATTCCTTCATCCTTGACAGCGCCAGAGGTCCAATACCAGATTCATCGACCAAAACTAGTCCAGGATCCTCAAATGATGATATGTCAGTGAACGAAGACTCCTGTGTTTATATACGTGATTTGTACTCTCCGGTACCAGCAGTAACATCTAGTCCTCGAACACATTGTCCGTTCTTGAATGCTGTCAATATCCCCTCGACATCCTCATCGGCACCCCAGCAAGCGCCTTTGGCTATGGCATCCAGATGTCCATACATTGCTCGGCTTGTGTCTCAAGTAAAAGTCAACAACTCAGCTATGGCTAACCACGAGCAGAACAACATGCGTCGAACAGATTACAGTACCAGCACTATGGGCTCAAAGTTTAGTTTACTTCATAAAATGTTGACTAAACCACATTCCAACCTCGGAGACCTTTACACCAAATCCCATCCTGCAGATAATATAGGCAACGCTCGTCTCCCCCAACAACTTACTACATATCAACATGTTAACCGCACTAGATTCGCACAAGTTCCGCAGTATTTCACTAACAAAGCCCCCTACAACTCCAATTCTCATGACATGTCAAATGGAGTGGCATTAGACAACTATATCATGCACCCTTCTGGTGCAACCCTTAACAAAAGGTCTCGGAATTGTAGTTTTCAGCCTGAAATGATCGCACCTTTCAGTAGAGGCACTAACTGGGGTCAAGTCCAGAATACGGACATCTCCTCAACCATGACGCTCTGGGATTCTGATCAAGCCCAAACCTCAGCCTTTTGTCATGGAACCTTCAAACCTTATCTATCCTCAGCAAAAAACACAGCCTGTAGAAATGGTAGCGTGGAGGGACAGATACATGGAATAGCCCCGAATGGTCACTGCAATGGTCATTATAGCGGTCACCAGAGCCGTCCCCCTCAGCCATGTCCACCTGCCGAAGCCTCATCTATGTCCAAGACACCCGATGACCTCGCAAATCTGGAGTTGGACAACACCATCATCAAAGATCTTGGCCACAATTTACTCATTTACCTGTAGACATGATCAGCTACAACTATGATAGCAACTTGCAATAGTTTGCATGCCGTCTATGTTTTAGGTTCCTTTGTAATATTCGCCGGTGATAACATATCAAAACCATTGAGACAATTATGCTCACATGGGTATGTGTTTGTGTCCACCAACTGATAGCCAGGTGACCGTCGTGTTTTGAGAGAAGGTTGAATACAAAAGCGGGACAGGAGTTAGGCCTATTTTTCAGGAGATACAACATGACAATTTAGGCTTCAGTGTCTCTTTCAGGAAAACTGACCTATGAAGCAAATATTTAATATTATCGATATTTATCTTAGTACCATGCGACCCGGGATAGAGTGTAGGTCATGGTGAGCTGATCACCGACCTGTCAATAGCTTAGTTAAGCGCATTTTGATTATTCGTCCTTTTGTACAGCAACATGATAGTAAGATACAGTTGTGTTGAAGGAAATGCTGTGGATACATACTCTTTGGAGAGAGGAATGAGGAAAGGGGTGAAGGGAAATGGAGAAAGGGTGCGACAGACAGAGAGTGAAAGACAGAGAGAGAGAGAGAGAATGAGAGAATGCGAGAGAGGGTGGGGGCATAGGGAGAAAAAGCATGGAAGAAAGAAAGAAAGAAAAAGAGAGAGAGAGAGAGAGAGCTAGAGAATTGTGTCTAAGTTCGAAATTTGGGTTCAACGTTCCTCAGCCAACGTGGAAACGGCAAACTTTCCAGGCTCTCAATGCAATACTTATTACTGTTCACATATATATAATCAACAATTAATGTTTGTTTGTACATTGTTAAGCTTGACAACCTAAACAGCCACTCAGAATGGCCTAGTTTATTACTGATAATAATTGTTGTGGTGATTGCCAGAATGTCACGCATTGATTACGTGATAAGCTGTGTATGTTGATGTTGAAATGGAATCGTCTTGAAACCTCATGTGGCTACCTGGTAAACTGGACTCAGATTGTAAACAGTGGCGTAAAATCGCAGGCCTTTTCGAGTAACATCCTTGCAAAATTACTTCATCTTTCTCTTTGCACTCTTTTACTTTTGTTGCTACATTAATGGGAGATCGTTGTAATCAGCCTTATTACTTCCCTTTACCAGACACAAGAGGGACTGGACAAACAGTGTAAAGAGGAAAACAAATCAGTTCTGTGTTTTTTATTTGTGACATACACCATAAAAAGTTCCAAAAAATTATGATGCAAAGAGAATGTTTTATCTTTATTGTTATAATTTTATCACATTTTTTGGCGATCACTCTTTCGAATGGCAAGATGTAAAGGATTTTTTTTCTCTTTACAAAGTTTGCTATAGACCGCTTTGGCTGGGAAAGGGAAGTAATTCGGCTGGTCAAAATGATCTCCCCTTACACGAGTCTCTCTTCTGGGAAGGGCAGATAATCTGCGAAACGATCTCCGAAAAAGCCCATACTGTATTAATGAAGGTATTTCGAGGTCGGCCACATGACCAAGCGATGATCGCTCGCATGCTGATTTGTGCATATGCCCTGCGCATATTATTAATGTTGTTCCTTTGATGGGTAGTTAGTTGATTAGCAACAGCCCATACTGTATAAATGTTGTATATTGAGATCGGTCACATGACTGAGGGATTATCGCTCACAAGCTGATTTGTATTGTAAACAAATGCATATGTATGTTGATCTTAAACTGCCCAATGGGGATTGTTTTTGATCAGCCCTGTTGCTTCTGTTTGTTAGACACAAGGGATATTGAACAAGCACAGAGAAGAGGGAAATATCATAATTTAAAAAATCATGGTAAAGGGGTAATGTTTTCTTTCTGTCGCATTCATTTTATTTTATTTTATTTCATTTTTATATCGATCTTTCAAAGGACAAGCAGCAACGCGATTCTTTCTTTCTTTTTTTAAACTTCAAGTTCAAAGGGAAGTAAGATCGCTGATAAAAAATAATCCCTATTGTTTATAGCACAGTGAGTTTCGTGATATAAACAAAGAAATCAAAAACTTCCCCCCCCCCCTCCCTCCCCCTCCCCCATTTGACAACTTACAACGTCAAACAAACAGAACATTCACTTTCACCCTATGACCACTGAGAGATTCTGAACATCTCTGTGGACTGACTGACTGACTGATTGATTGTGTATTTGTAAGTCATGGTGCATGAGTTGTGTGACCAACGCACGGTGCCGACACAGTATGAGAACCGTTTTTTCTTTCTCTCTCTCTTTTTCCTGCCGTGTGTGGAGCTCTTCGGAAACGAAACGAAACATTTGTTTTAAACTTTGTTTTGGGTCGTCATTTTCCCACTAATATAATAAACACTTTCATTTTAGTCTCTGTTATCAATGCTGCCTGCATCAAAACATGCTTGAAGTTATGTGAATAAGTTTAAGGTGTTTGAAAAACAAAATGACCGTGGTTTTTCGCTGAGCGGTCGGAACTCCCACACATTTCAATGAAGTGAACATTGCTTGCTCACAATAAGACATTTAATGAGCCATTTTGACCGTCAACCAAATTACGTCGCTTTGCCAAATGCAACAGGTATAACACAAGCATTATAAAGAAAGGGAGAAGAAAATCACGTTTTCGCTTGTTATGTGAAACATAAGTACCGGTAACTTGAAAATCCTGAAAATTCACCTCATGATGAAAATATTTTTTTCTTTCCTGATATTTTTTTCGTATTTTTTTTCCCCCACGTTTTCGAATAACAAGAGAAAAGTGATTTTTTTTCCTTTTTGGCAATGTTTGTCCTACATCGTTTAGCCTTGGCAAAGGGAAGCAACCTAGCTGATTGGAAAAAAAAAAAATGGCTCATTGATGCAAACTTCAGAATGTCCAGGGAGACCACCCAGACACCGTTTGACGAGAGTGATTGATTTGATTGCCTTGTGTTTCTTGCATTATGTTAAGCTTTAGTAACAAACATTTAATAAACTATTAAACTGAACATTTAAACTCGTTTTATTTATGTCAGGTTTGTTGATCCCATTATGACTGAAGATTGGAGCTGTCATTTTCTTTCTCCCAGTTTGTGAATCTCTGATTCTGTGGACTGAATGGAACGTTTTCTATTGTTATTGTTATGAATATTCTGTTATTATGATTTGCTACAAGTAGATTCGAAAAAAAAAATTTCATTATGTTATCGTTGAGACCGTTAGAGAGATCAAGTGAGATGTTTATGCGCATCTGCGAAGTTAGGTAGGTGAGTAACAGGGTAGGTAGTAAGGCAGGTAGAAAGGAAGAGAGGTAGATAGTTATGTGGACAGGTAGTTGGATAGAAAGGAAGAGGCAGAAACCAGGTAAGTAAGATAGGTATGTAGGTAGGTAGGTAAGTAGGTGAGTGGGTAGAAGGGAGAGAGGTAGATAGTAGGTAAGTAAGTGGATAAGTAAGGAGTTAGGCAGGTAGGTTGATGGGTAGGTAGGTGGGTAGGTAAGTAGGTAAGTAAGTGGGCAGTTGGGTGGATAGAAAGAAAGATAGGTATTTACATCTTCAATTGGTCAGACGATAGGTTACGAGAAAGAAGGAAGTGAAGAAGTTTGATTGAGACAAAGAGGAGAAGAAAGTGCAAGTGTTTATGATCTTTACTATGAATTCTCTCCGAGATAAGTTTCTTGTTGCAGATACACGAAATTTTTATCCTCTCCTGTCTATCTTATCTATCTTCTTTTTTGCTGATGTTTTCATGCACACCCGTTATTCCATTAGGAGATAGGAGGGAAAAAATGAGAAAGCGACAACTGTGGTCAGATATATCAACAAAGATATGAAAAAAACATAGAAACAAGACTCGAAGACAAAGAGGATAGGAGAGGAAAGCGACCTAGAGGAAAATATGATAAGAAATAAAATTATCCTTAGAAAAGAAAACTGAAAGTGTATTTCGTTAATTTGTTTTTTGTTCGAGTGAAAGTGTTATGATGAGCTTAGTGCGTAGAATTATTTGAGTGGTCGGTTAGGATTCAATATTTTAATGAGTCAATTTGGCCATTAACCAAATTACTTCTCTTTGGCATGCACAAGAGATATACCGTAACACAAGCAATGTAAAGAAAGGGGGAAAAAATCACGTTTTCACTTGTATATCGTAAAACATAAGTAACCGGTAATTCTAAAAAATTCACAATGATGAAAATGTCTTTTTCTTGTTGTGATAATGTTTTCACTTCTTTTTTTTTTGTTTGTTATTATGTGTTTCAAATTTCAAGAGAAAACATGATTTTTTCCTTCTTTGCAATGCTTGTCCTTCACCTCTTGTACTTGGCAAAGGGAAGCAACCTAGCTGGCTGAAAAAATGGCCTATTGAAATCGCTAAATTGAGGCACCACACGAAAAAGCCATTCATAATTCTGAGGTTATATTTGTGAAAATATTTCATCAGTCAACCAGTCGGAGATATTATGCTTGTACATGACCCATGATCCCTGATTATTTTCCTTTTCTTTGATATACTTCCACTTTGCAGGAGTTACTGAACTGCTGGGTTCCACAAACATCCTGTCAACGCAAAAATGCCACGGATCTGGGGGGCGCAGTGATTTTGTGGTTTGGCGTCTGCTCATGGAGAAAACAACTCACGGCGATGAGGCCGGGGTCGACTAGCGGGCACTGCACGAAGATCGAAACCCCGCATTTTTTCAGTGATTCAACTGTCCCCTGGCTTCATCTGGGTAGGCCCGACGTCTAGCCTTCTCGGATAAGGGCGAATATATTTCGGAGGTCCCGTGTGTACGTTACGCACGTTAAAGAACCCTTTCCAGTTCAAAATCGATGAAAAAGTAGTTTGCATGCCGCTGCCCAGGAAAAATTTCGAAATTCCAAATTTCGACCCACAAAAATTCTCACCAAAATCAGGCCGAGATAATCCTGCTATCTGAGGTTGAAAGGCTTAAGAAAAAAAAAAAATGGCGTTCTGGTCTAAGCACCAAAGAAGACCAGATACAAAACGCCAAGATATTGTAGTGGTTCTCAACTCGTAGTCCATGGTAACTTTTTGGGTGGTCCACAGGATGTCCAATGTATTTGGTAACAAACTGAAAATGAGTGAACATAATTTATAATTGTATGTTTCTATTGCTTTTACAACAGTGAAATTTCTCTTCCACAATAAGTCACCTTCGTTTTGTGTAAAAGATCGGTCGATCTCTCTTTGCGTCTGCCATCCTTCTTCAGAAATGAAATGGTCCATGACATTTTCTTGTCTAATTGGGTTGGTCGTCTGTGATCTGAAACGAGTTGAGAAATTTAGAAACTGGAAATACACTTTGGTAAAATAGCTTTAAGGATCTTCTGGCACTGAAGAACTAATTAATAAGAACGATCCATTTTTGACAGCTTGGGCTGTTCCAGTAAAATGGTTGAACAAATGCTCGAAATAAGGCGGAACTGACATTCTGTGTTTAGCAATAAATATATATCTGTAGTTTAACAATAAATAGAGGAGATATTAGCCTGAATTAAAATTAAAACCAACATTTTACATCGGAAAATTGCTTCGCTCGGGTTCATTAAAACCGATTCGTCAAAACCAAGGCTGTGATCAAAAGTAGATCAACTGTTCCTTTAGTTAAATAGAACTGGAGAGCTTTCTTTCTTTCCTGCCAACCGTCCCCCCTACCCCCCCCCCCAACCCCCTTAAAAAAAAAAGGTTGTGTTAGTTGTTAAGAAGCGGCTCTATATTCAGCGTAGTACGAAACATGTCATGAATAGCACGAATAATAGTAACAGAAACTCACTAATTAATTTTGTCCATAAGTTGAGTCTTACGGGGAATAACTCATTTTTAAAATGTTAATAAAATAGTTTATCTTGTCATCTCCCTTGCTCCAAGTTTTCTTTCGCCTTCGACGCATCGCAAAGTAGAGTAAATGTCATGATAGAAAAGAAGAAGAATAGAAATCTGAAACTTGAAAGAATTCAAACAAGAAAATCCTGGATTAGGTCCAGAATGAACTCAAGTTTCATCACTATGAAAGTGGACTGCAGGCAATAATTTACTATTGCTAAATGCACAGGGCGCTGTTCTAACAAAGATCTCACAACAGGAGACAGACTTGGAGAATAAATTGAGTCCTCGTCACAACGAGTATCTTTTAACGTTATAAAAATAATTCGGACAATATATGTGGCCCACCTCAAACATTTTCCGGTAATGAAAAACAGACAAACAATTGCTATTCAAAGTCCATGAATGAGACGTAAATCGCTGGACTTAAAACTAACGTTGGAAAATTACCCATGTATTTGTATTGCAGAGATTGAAAGAACATTCATCTCTGAATTAGAAAACAATGCTTTTATAGGCAGATGAAAAGTATATAAGGGTATAAGATGAATAGATTTAGGCGCCAAACTATTCATTTTTGCCGATTTTTCCTCTGATTTTAGCCTCGGCAGCGGAATCACTCCCTATCTCTTTAACTGGCAATATCTCTGGCTACGTCAAACTAGCTCATTTTTTTAACCTCTTGGAAGCTCTTTTACGTGATAGAAATAGCTCAGTGTGGTGGAAAATCGACATACGACTCATTTTGGCTGGCTGCGAGACATTTAATCAATTAAAATGTTAGCGCCACACACACACACACAAAAAGAGATGACGACAACAACAACACAACAACAATAACACCACCAACACCACCATCAACAACAAGAACAAAGCAACAACAACGATAAAGACGACGATGACGATCTCAACAATCACAACTACGACAATAACATTAACAGCATTGCAACATAGACATAGAACAACGACAAAATTCGCAGCAACAATAACAACAAGGGCAACATTAAGCTTGATATAGTTCTGAGTAGCCCATGTGTAGAATACACCATGATTCCCCTTTCTTCATTCTCTGAAATAGAAATCTTTACAAATCTTTTCTTTCTTTCTTTCTTTCTTTCTCTTTTCTTTCTTGTTTGTTTTCCTTTTTCTTTTTTTTTCTCTTTCTTTTTCTGTCAGTTTTTCTTTCTTTTTCTTTTCCTTTCTTTCTTTTTCTGTCTTTCTTTCTTTTCCATTGACATTAAAATTTTTGGAGAGGTATTGCAAGAAAACGCCGAAGGGTCACATTAATACAGTATTACTCAGTGCAGAAGATGGAATTTCGCTTCACGAGGTTATTAATTGATCTTTTGATGTGAATAGGGGATTCCTTTGCCTTTAAATCTGATTATGTCAATGCATAAATTGGCGAGACTGGCTTAAAGAAAAAAAAACTAGAAAGGGGGGGGGGGGGGGGAGGGTAAACAGAATGAGAAACAGTTTCTAACCCCCTTTCCAGAAAAAAAAAGAAGACAACGGTCGTTCAAAGAAAAATA
>JBCEWB010220714.1:0-18542 GCA_039654565.1 Peronia peronii
GAAGATGGCTCTGTGTCGGGGGCGTATCTGCTCTATGACCGCTTGGTCCAGATACCGGTGTACCTCCTTCAGGGTTACCTGAGACGTGGGGGCTCTACCCCCTCGGTGGTCTGTGTACCACCAGATATGTTCGTCATGTACGCCGTGAGAGTGAGACGTTCGGTGAGTGGATTCCCCAGTGCATTTAGCATGATGAGCAGGAGATGTCACGTATGTTCTCATACAAAGTTTTTCTTTATCTCGCAGCGTTGAAAAATCCTTGTTCATTCTCTTGCGAAATAAATCACTCATATTACATAATCTGCACACAACAGCAGCTAAATAACTTATATTGTATGTGAAATTACTACATCTGTTTTTCACATGTTTCAGCTGACCATAGAGGACCTTATAACACATTCATGAAGACTGAACACTTCACAAACATCCAGATCTAACACTAACAGGATTCATTGGATTTTAAAACTCAGAACCAAGAACCTCAATACTGGGCCATCAAAACCAACTTTATCAAGCTTATCATCAAAGTTAAAGTTAAAGCCACTGAAAGATTATAAAAAAAAAAAAAAAACACAAAAAAACAACAAAATATTTGTTTTTATCATCATACAGACAGATTATTTCATCTCCAAGTTTTACCAAAACTAGCTCAGTCCAGTGGACTGAGCATAGTTTTGGAAAAATTTTGACTTTTAAATTAGTGTTATGCAATCAATATTTCAGACAGATTTCTACAACTTGGAGTATGGGTAATAAAGCTTGAGCACTTCACATGTGCATTTGAAAAGCTAGAGAAAAATATGCAATTACTTTGAAAATAAAACATGTTGATTTTCTCAAAACTTTGGAAAATGGACTGAACCCACTTTTGAAAAAATGCTCTTCAATTGCATGTCCTCATATGTGTCTCGTATGAGTTTATGATGTATGGGCGCAGATGAGTTGGATTCGCTTTGATAAATATCGATGTTGATACTGCTAGGATTATAAGATGTCCGTTAGCAATGACAATGAATGCATAGAGGTGTGGCTGGATGTTTATGATAAAGTAGAGCACTGATTGACTGATTGGATATAGTGCAATTTGTCATAAAACTTGGATGGCGTTTAGTGCATTTTGCAACAAAACACAATCTTCTTTCGATCATAGCATGGCGTGTAGTGCGTCTTGCGAAAAATGACCGACATGTAGCAATACATTGCACAACAAAGAAGCCATCTGGGGTAATAACTAAAATTTTTCAAATTTGGCATACAATGTGTTTTGCCATGGAACCCTTCATAAATTCAGCTACACAGTAAAACAGAATTTTCATAAATCAGTGCAAAAACATTATGTCAATTTCAGTTTGACATTGAGAGATTACAACACATTATTTCACTATCTCACAACTACACTTAATTTCTTAATTCATCATTTTCAAATGTCCCTTTGATAAGAGTCACTGATGACAATAACAAAAGTTCTTGCAATAAATTGCTATAGATGTCAGTTCAACAGCTCTATATTTTAAAAGTGATGAAAGTAATTGACCAATTTAGATGAATCAACTTAGTATTGAGAAAAGTATAATGAACAAGTATATAAGATAGCACTGATTTTATTTTCTGGACTTACAATGAGCTTTACATTCATCTTGGAGTTCTGAACCACATTTCTTCAACAGACACTGGCATACAGCACCTGCCAAGAATATTGTGACAATTTGTATGAACATTGCAATATATTCATCTCAGCACATAAATAATCCTGGTTTAGTCTTATCATGATGAATAGATTGTCATAATAACACCATTAATAATCTTTAGGATATTCCTGACTGAGAAAATGTTTTGAGATTTTATTGCATATCATACCAGGTTTCATACCAGGTCAATTTGACATAGAAATTCCCTTTGGCAAATGCACGTTATACTGAGATGAGGTTATAGTATAGATCTCCTTCCCATCGTGAACAAAGAAACAGAATGTCAACAAATACAACCAGTTTTGATTTGAAAATGTTTAACTAATTATATCTCTTGAAATTTAAGAGGGCTCAATAGCAGAAATCACTTTTTAAAATACTGGTCAAATGAAGCAGTTAATGTAACTATGATGTAATACAAATTAAGAAATGATGGTTCACATGAGGAACCATTCTAGAAAATGCATGGCTGCCATGAAAAATGTGGCTATCTTAATTTGATTTTTTCAACCATTTCCAAAGTAAATTTTATTTCTGTTACGTAGTACTCAGATGATGTAAAATCAAACAGCTGGCAAATAAAGAAGTGGACTGAGCAAATAAATTGACCATACAGGGCCTTTCAAAGTTGGTTGATATTTAAGCAACTGAAAATTTGAGGATGGGCCATCATTAAAAAATAATTCCACTATATATCAAAAGAAATGTAGCTAGCTGTTCACAGATATAAATGGAGATAAAGTGTACCAACTCTCAAGGATGTAGGTGCAATAATGTGGACAATTTTAAGAAAATAGTGTCACATTCATCAGAAAACAAATAATTTTGAAAAAATGGAACTTAAAAATCTTGGAGGGTTTCAAGGTACTTTTAGACCATATTTTAGCCATTTACAGATTTTTTTTCAACATAAACCGTATATTTTTCAATCATAGAATGACCAAAGCATCTTTCAAAGATAAAATAAAAACATGCTTATTACACTGTAAGTGATGATATTTTTATCCATAAGCCCCCTTAAAGAGACAGAGAAACAGCAGTGCCAATTATGGGGAGAAGGATCAGGTTAAATATAATAGTTCTGGAAACGTTTACAAGCAAAATAAAATCATCTGTGTACTACATTATAAAGTTCTCTATGAGGCATGGCTGAACAGTTCTTCCTCCTATGTGATCATACCAACCATATGCAAGACTCTCACATTATCTCATGAGATAATAAAAATTTAGAATGGCCTCTATAAAGCATTGTCGTTGATTTTCACATAATCATCATCCCTTTCTTTGTACACAAGCCAGTGTCTTCCTTCACACTGTATATCAGCCTTTTAATAATGCCCACATCCATACAAGTGTTGGTATGGGCAACATTCATTCATCCATTAATGTCCACAAGTGCATATCAGTCTAATAACAAACAACAACAAAATAGCAATCAATGTTGCTTTGACTTTCTTTTCTTAATCAGTTAAGCTATGCATTCCATTTTCACATTATTGATGACATGTGCTAGGTAGTAAACTATATAAGGATTTCAAGATAGTGAATTATACAAGATTTCTTCTTATCGGGTTCATTTGATTGCCCTAGACTTAAGAGGGGGGGGCGCATCCTGAAATATGGATTTTGCTCAAAAATGCGATTTTAGGTTTTTGTTTTCTCTTAAAAGCCCTGCCTTTTCTGTGTATAAAAATGGTATCAAAAAGTGGATATGTCCATTCTAATGTGTTTGACCAATGGTCATTCAACGGTAGGACTAGCCTACTATCAACCAGGATTTGGCTCCATCTGGCTAATACATGCAGTCATAAATCATCACTATATGATTATTATATAGGCAAAAAGTGCAGAAGACACTTGATTATGACCTCTTCTAGCAATATCATGAATCCCAATGCCAGGGATGGACATTGGATGACCACTATGAGGCAAAAAAAAAAACTGATCATGCAGATTGTCAGTGTAAGCGTTCTAAAATAAATTTTCATGTCCTATAAACAGTGAAATTTTCCTTTCTTTCTGCTGCCTCAGAGCTCAGTTACTTTGTGCCATAGTAAAGGTCGAGACATTCTTGGTTTGGACAAAAAAAGATATGGAGGGCACATATAAGCCCTCAAGAACCCGATATTTACTCTATAGGAGCCCTTATAATGATGGGGGGTAGGGAGCAAAATTCGAGAAAAGATACGCCCAGAAAGCCAAAAAACGGCAACAAGAGATACAGAAGTCATGGAGAGAGGACTAGTATGTAAAACAGTGCTGTTCCGAGGCTGAAAGCTGAACAAAAAAATTCACCACGTCCATTTTTGGCTGAAAAAAAACTTCAAACATATTTTTCTCAAAACCCAAAAAAACCCGGTTTTTTGACAGTATTTTGCTATCTACTTTTTTGTTTCGATAGCGATTCTAACCAAATTTGGTATACATCATTTTCATAACCAGACCAAAAAACGTACATATGTGCGGCCCATTCGGCTGGTAAGTTTTAGAGAAAAATGGGTTGTTTAGTATGAAAAAACGGTGAAATTTGATTTTTTGTTACATGGCATTTTCAAAAATTTCTAGAAAATTTTCTGTTCCATAGGAAGGGCTGAAAATACGTAATTTTTTAGATATTATGTCAAGTTCACCAAGTTTCATCAAGTTTTGTTAAAATTTGGTGGAATGGACAAATTTTTAAGTTAGCCATTTTAGAGATGCCAAAATCCAAGATGGCTGCATTGCCATGGCAAGCATTTGAAAAAGTCAATTTTTTTCACTGATTTCCTCTAATTTGAACATGCCGAATTTGAGGGAAAAGCTTAAAAAAAGTCTATCTTTAGGAGGAAAAAAAAAAAACCATCTCCAGGACCCCCCCCCCCCCCCCATAAACCTTTCGGAGGCAGAATTTTACAGCTTCCAGTCACATGAAAATGTGTCAACTTTGTTTCCATATGAGCCAATCATTGATAAGAAACTGGTATCCAACTTACCAGAGTTTGACAGAACCATTGAATCTCTAATGCTACAGACAATGGCATCACATTTTTCATTTGTGATATCTGCTATTCTCACTGAGAAGTTCACTGAGCCAAATTTGTTGTTCAGGTTCACTGCACCTTTATAAGAAAAAAAAAACAACAACAGAATTTTCAAGCAAGTCTCCCTTGCTCTCAAGATATAATGCAATGATCCCTAGATTGTGGCCAAATCATTACTTTGAGTGTTACTACAAAACAATAGGAAAAAAAAAAAGAAATTTATCTGTATAAGTGATTGGAACAGGTGTTATGTTAATCATGCAGGTGTGTGTTTCATTAACAGTAAAACTGCCATTACTGGCCAATATTGCCAGTCAGAATAATTAATCCATCTTGATCTTGCACTGAATCAAAAGAGAAAACAAGAGTTATAATTTGGTATTACTGCAGAATCTTTTTTTTTTTTCAAAGTTAAACTAGATCCAGATGTGTGGTGTCAATTTAGGTTGAAGTTCATGAGATAAAGACATTAAATAAGCTATGCTAATGGTGGAGACACGACAAGGTATTTTTTGCATTGTTATTCACTCGTGAAAAGACTTTGACATTGATGATTTTAGTGGATCACTAGACAGAATATTTCTGCAAGAATCTATCCCAGTTGCCATGCTGGTTCACTATGTATCCAAGTCTAATGAGGTGTTTATGATACAAATTCCCTTCTTGCAGTTCCTTCCATATAGAACAGAATGAAGTCACTCAGACATATGCCACATGAATCATGGGTACACGGTGGTAGTCAGAAACTATTAAACTCAGCGTTGACTTTAGTAAAAAAATTAGCCTCACATTGACGATTACAAGTGAACAAGAAAATGTTCAAACATGCGGTTTTCACCAAAAATCGTGGAAAAAAATATAGAATGTCATACTGTAAATATCTCTCTCTCATTTTCATTGATGTATTCCTTGGACCGCAAAATAATGTTTAAATGCTTATTGTTGTCACATTCTTATTGGGCACGTTTTTATTTTTTCCAATATTAGATATGATGACCACAGATCTTGTAATAAGTATTTAACATTACATCTATAGTAGGCTTATTCAGAAATGTCAGTGCCCGATGTCGGTGAATGGTAAGGACTAGTAGCCTCCCCAGCCCCCTTTTTCTCCTGCCTCCGCTCCCCCCCCCCTTTCTCCTTCCTAATATTTTATTAGGCTGATTAGTATTATAGAAATTGAGTTTTATTATTATTATTACTATATCATAAATATCAAGTTGCAAGTTTTATTATTGTTATTATTGCAATACTCTGGTACCCCGACACTCTTTTGGAGGAGGCAGGATTCTAACATATATATATTATATACAGGCATATAATAGATAAACACATACTGTGAACAAATTGAGAGAGGGGGAGAGAAACAAAGAATGAGAGAAAGAAAAGAATATGGATATATGTTTTCGTGTTATGTGTTTCTGGCATTTTTTTTTTCTTTTTTTGTTTATTTGTTTCGTTATTATTTTCATTAATGCTGAGTTGCCAAATTTATTTTTATCATTATTATTTACTTATCTTTTATATAATTTTACATTATTATTTGCACAGACTAGAGAAAGATGAAAAAATGGCCAGAAGGATTTTCCGCTATGAATTTCTGCTTTTTTTTTTTTTTGCAATGTGGAACTGCCATAATGATCAGTCTTGAGTAAAGTAACATGGCTTTTTATTTCCTTTCCTTTAAAATCAAATTCTGACAAAAAATGAATCAGTCAATGAAATGTGCTCCTAAAGTAATGAAACTGTTAAATTAACAACATAAATATCAAATGGAGATTAATATGTAATGCATCATAGACACATATCTTTTCAAAACTAATCAAAACAACGCAGGATACAAAATTGTGCACTAACACCAATGGAATTCCTACAACTTTTACCATTCTAGGAATATCTCAGATAGAATAGGAAAGAGTTTTTTACAGTATGACAATCTACATATTTTTTAAAAAAATTTTGGTGAAAACTTCATGTCTCTGTGCTTCTTGGTTCTTTCTCTTAGCCATCATTATGGGATTAAATTGAAAGCTAAATCTGTAGTTCCTGCCCATCAACCCTGCCATGTAATGACCATGACTGCAGCATTGCATAGCTCTGTAAATTGTGTGCACAGATTGTGTCAAACTCCCGATGGAGTGCAATGAGTACTTGGCGTGAAGTTGTAGATTGGTAGTGCAGAATTCACAAAGAGGGATTTTATTCTGCTGACCATGGTTGCAACATTGATGGAACAAACATTTTTTCTTTTTCAATGTTTCTTACCTTTGCCCTCTTCATCTGGTCCTGAACAAAACAAGATTTTCGAATACAGTTCTTCAAATTTCTCATAATCTCTTGCATGAGGACAATCTTGAATGGTGTTTTCAGTCTAAGTTAGACTGGAATTTAATTTATGTTGCTTCGTGTATATGTCAATGAATGTATTACATTAAATAAACTGGATTATGATATTTATACATAAACAGTTAACTACACTTGAATTGAAGTTGCTTGAGGTGATATTCAGTTCAGCTAATGTTTTTTTTTTGGTGATTCCAAGGTGTAATGTCCAAGAAATCGTTTTTCCACACTCCCGTAGACATCATTTTAAGCATAGTTAACTCAATCCTGATCTGTGAGCTTTAACCCTATTTAAACTACAGCTTACAAAAATATTAAGATAGTACCAGTAATTCATTGTCAAGTTTTCAGCCCATCACAAATTAGAAGGATACCATAATGATAAGCATTAATATGTTACGAGCTTGTGTGCCTTCCTCACAGAATATTTGTAGCCCAGTTTATTGTGACAAAATAATTGCATAAAAAAAAAACTTTGTCTCAGGTTTGGAGAGTTAGATGAAATAAAATATGTCATAGTTTATGACTTCTTTAGGCTATGATGCCAATCAATGCATACCTGTGTGCCAATTTTCTGGATGGTGAAAAAATTTTTTATCCTGCCCCATCATCCGATCCAGTATTCCCTGATTGTAAACCACTAGTCGGACATCAGTCAGAAAGGTTGGTGAGCTCTCAGAAAACTTTTTCACACCATCCAATATTTTTGCCTTCAGCAGCTGATGATCAGCTCCTTGGATTCCTGAACAGACAAAACATAAAACCACAAGATAATAATAGTCTTTCATCTTTACTGTTGGGTGTTTTTATAAAATGGCATTGTTTCAGATATGATTTTAGATTTAACAGGGGCAATCTTTGGTCCACTTTCAAACAATTGCATTGCCAAGTTCTGTTGAGCTCTGGTCAGAAATATTCACATGATGTGTTAGAAGAACGAAATAGCAGACTTTGGTTCTTGTGTCAATAAGTGATGTGCTCAGTTTTCTGTCTCCTTCCTGACTCAATTTTTAGAACCTAGCATGATAACTATCTTGAAGTACCATGCAATAACCGAATAAAAAAAGAGTGCTTGTTTTAACTCACATTAAAGCAACATGCATGTAATTAAAAGTGAAGGTAATCCAGGATAAATTTCTCCCGGCCAGTCGAAATGAGACGTAAGTCACTGGGCTAAAACCAAGAAATCGGGCTTTGAATGTGATGAGGGGGGTCAGACATCAAAATTTTTTTTATTGCAGAAATTGAAAGTGCATTCATTTCTGGACAAGACGATATCGGTCTTACCCTCAATGTATAAATATCACATTATTAAAATCAGGTTTTTGTGTGGTTGGTTTGTAGATTTATGCATTCAACTATTCATTTAAACTATTCATTCAGTCAATGCTGGGAGGTCTCCTCTTGTCTCTAGAAACTGCAATATCTCTGGCTAGAATAAAGCTAGCTCAGAACTTTTTTCACCACCTGAAAGGGTATGAAATAAGCTTTCACATGATACCAAAACCCTGATATGGTGAAAAATCATCTCATTTTGACTGGCTGCGCGACAAATACATTTACCCACAATATCACATATGTTAAAAATTCTTCCAATTTCAATTCCAGTAGCATTTAGACCTACAGTTTTATTTATTTAGAAATCCAGTGACAAAAGTAATGTACTTGTCATTAAGCGACATTGATATTGACATGAATTTGCCTGTAGTTAAAATCAAAATTATATGTCAATTGTGACATTTCACATTCAGTTCATAATAAGCAAGAAACACAATTATAAATAGAGCACTGGTGGGATTCACAAAACTGGAAAGCTCTATGGGTTCAGATCTGGTAATTTAATATACTGAATAATTTATGTGAATTTAATGGTTATTTCCTTTTGTCATGAATTTGTGTCAGATGCCTTTTCCTTGTGTAATTCTTTATGAATGTCTGATGTGATTTATTTACCAGATATAAAACATGTCTAACTGCAGGACTACAAATCTAAAAAACACATCTCTCATTTACAATACTGACCACTTCCTAGAACTGGAAGAGCAATAGATTTCATCTTTTTTCTTTCAGCTTCAGCCAACACAGCAGCAATCCCCTCATTCCAATTCTGACTGAAATGATCCCCGCTAACAAAAAGTATGTTTTGACAGGACAGGTTTGGTGCCGAGGTCCTTGCAACCCCATCCTGAGCCATTTTATCAACTGATGAAGGGGGCAAAAATCCAGACAAATATGAAAGAATATGAAATAAAAACATTATAAAGCAACAGACAGAAGAAATACTGTCAGGGAAATCAAGGAAAACTGATTAAAAAAGAAACAAAACAAACAGTCTCAATATGTATCAACAGGTTAGAAAAATCTCATTAAATATTAATGTTTATTGCATATTAACTTTGCAGCAAGGTGAGAGTTCATTTCAATTCCAAGTGCAAATATTTTAAAGTTTCATAATTCTACAGTTACTTTTTTGTTTCTTTAATTCTTTAATTCATGTTTCTTCAATTCATCAATTAAAACAATGAACATTTTTAATTCCATCATTGTTTATTTTGATGGCATTGACAGAAGCATATTTCATGCTTCTATTCAATTCTTTGACCATGTTTACTTCCTCTAGGTTATTTACCATTCTTTTCTGTCATACAATCCAAATGTAATTTCATGGTCACACTTTAACTAAAATTGATATAAACTGTAGTGGAAACACAAGGCCGGGAATCTTGTTTCAACACAATTTTGAAACACTCTTAACATTCTTGACATGTGTTCTCAATATCTGGCCTTACAAAGACTATCCTACCAGAACAGTCAGATGCAGACACAGATCAGAAAGTCAAAGAAAAGCATGGAAAGACAACATCCAAGCTTTGCTAATGATAAAAACAAAAGATCTTGCAATGAACATACTAACCGCAATTAATTCCAGTCCAGCAGTTATATATTTTCAAAAAATGTAAGTGATTGACCAAGTCAAATGAATTAACCTATTATCGAGAAAAGCATAACAAAGTAACATAAATACTAAGCATTGATTCCATTTTCAGGACTTACATAGGGCTTTACATTCATCTTGAAGTCCTGAACCACATTTCTTCAACAGACAATGGCACACAGCACCTGCCAAAAGCGTTGTTACAATTTGTAAGAGCATTGTAAGGTATTCACCAATAATCCTGGCCCGCTTCAGTTTTATCATGCCAAATAGATTGCTATGACAACAGCATGATTAATCTTTTGGAATATTCATGACTGAGGATCTGGTAAAAGATTTTTTTGCATATCCATGTTTTATACCAGATCAATTTGGAAATTAAATAGCTTTCATGCAAACAGAATAACTCGGTTATTCAATTTTATGGAAGAGGTATGCTATTGCGATGAAAGAAAGACAAGAGTAAGAAATTAATAGGTAGGACGGGACACAAAGAAAATGTGTAATGAAATCCTTGAACTGCATGTGAACAAAATTTTCATTTCTCTTGGACGCTCATGTATGGCAGAGAAATTCAGTTCTGGTAAATGCAGGAAACTCACATTGTCTTTGTATATGCACATGGTGACAATTCAGAATCCTCTCTATGAAACACTGCCACTATTTAGCCACAAACATGAAGTCATCATCCCTTTCTGTATATACACACCAATATCATCCTTCATACTGCAACTCAACCTTCTGAAAATGTTCATGTCCATACAGGTATTATCATGTACAGCAATCATTCATGAATGAGTGTCCACAGAAGCAATATGCTTCTTCTGCAAGAGGAATTCACTGACACATTGTTACAATCAAATATCCATAAAGATTGAAGCAAGAAGTTTCAGTTGTCCTTCATGTATATACAAAATGTGCTATCTTTGTTTCCATGCAAATCACTTATTTATAAGACACTGATATTTCAACTTACCAGAGTTTGATAAATTCATGGAGTCATCAATGCTGCAGACAATGGCATCACATTTCTCATTTGTAATATCTGCTATCTTTACTGAAAAGTTCACAGAGCCAAATTTGTTGCTAAAGTTCACTGCACCTTTAAAAAAAAATAAAGTCTTTATTGCCCTCATGACATAAATAGTATAATGATGCTTTGTGGCCACATCATTGCTTTGATGGCTACAAATGATAAGGGGAAAAAATTAATTATCTATATAAGTAACTGAAAACAAAAAAAGAAAGATTTTGTATCAATCACACAGGTGTGTGTTTCACTGATGGCAAAACTATCACGGCAATTAATTTGTGGCAAATATTGCCAGTCAGGATATTAAAGCCATCTTGGTCTTACACTTAATCAAAAAACAAAAATGTTCTGTATTTGGTGTCACTGTAAAACCTTTTTGTCTTTAGAATAAATTAACTCCAGATCTTGATATGAATGATGAAGCACAAGAGATAAAGACATTAAATAAATTATGTTAACAGGACACAGTATTCTGTATCTTATTCACTATTTTATAAAGTTCAACTTAACACAGATGATTTTAGTGGACCACTAGACAGAATATTTCTGCAGGAGCCTATTAGGACTACCTTACTGGCTCACTATGTATTCAAATCTAAAAAGGCCTGTACAGTATGAAATTCCCTGCTAGCACTCTTCCGTATAAGTCATATGTGGAGCTTGGTGCTTGCACTCCTTTTGTATAAGTCATAATGTGAAGCTTATCTGGCACAAATATACCGTCAAACTCATGATGGAATGCAATTAGTGCTCGGCATGAAGTGTTAGATTGGTAATACAGAATTTAGAAAGAGGGATCTCATTCTGCTGACCATGGCTGCAACACTGATGGGGCAAAATGCTTTTTTCTCTTTTTAATGTTTCTCTACTTTGCTTTCTCTGTACAGTCGTTGATAGCACAAGATTTTTCAAGAGAGTTCTTCAGATTTCTCATAATCTTTTGCATGTGTACAATCTTGAATGGTGTCTTTAGTTTGGGACTATGTATGCTAAATAATGTGCTTCTTTGATTTAAAGTAGGTTTGGGAATTAGATCTGATACTTGTTCAGTTGATGACATTTGATTTAAAGTCACATGAGCTGATTCTGGGTTAAGTTGATTTTTTTCTTTCAAACAAGCATGGCAGCAACTTAAATTCTATTAGCTGTGTGGACTTCAACACAAGTGTTGCAACAGATGTACTGATTTGAATTTTCAACCCAAAGTGTTGATTTGAATTTTCACAATGGATGTTTATAATTTTTATTGTCTTCAGCTTTGTGATTCCAAGATCCAACTAACTAACAATGATGCAAACTCTAGGCTTGACCTTTTAATTCTGTCATTTGGGACAAATACCTCACTTGCACCATGATTAGTGAGATACAGGAGAGAGAGCTAAAGGAAAGGATGATGAGGGAGTCTGTATGTCTATGAGAAGAGAGAAAATAAGAGAGAGAAAACAATGTGTGTGGAAACTGCTGCATTGTAACCTGCCACACATGCTCAGGCCGAATTTTTCTCAGTTTGGCCATTGGCCAGGTAGTCAGACTAAAAAGAAAAAAAATGCTTGACATGAAATTCAATATTTCACAAATCTGCCTTCATGAATCAACTGCGCTTCATGATCTAGTGCAGTTGGATACCAAATAATATCTTGTAACTATTATAAACTAAAATTTCATTTTGATCACAAAAACTGCCAATTGCTGTACCAGATAGCATTTTGAAAAGACATACTGCTTGTAGTAGTGAGATTGGGGAAAAATATGACCTAGCACTGAGCATTCAAAAAGATAAGGAAAAAAAGAGAGCAGAAAAGGGTGCCTGGCACTGCCAAATCTAAATCAGAACGGCTGAAGTTCAGCCCAATGCTTGTGAATTACAGATGTGTTGAGCTTTTTTTGCATTCCCCCAATGACATCAATTTAAGCACAGGTGGTTTAGACTCTGAATTCTGGTCTGTGATCTGTAACTCATTTAAAATACAGATGACAAAATATCAAAACAGCACCAGCAACCCATTGTCAAGTTTCCTGCCCATTACAAATTAAGAGGTTGCTGTGGTCAAAAGAATTAGTATATTATAGACTTATGTATCTTCCTCACATAATGTTTGTAACCTATCTTAATTGTGAGAAACTGAATGAGGAAAAAAATACTTTGTTTCAGGTTTAAAGAGCTGCAAATGAAAAAATATGACATAAAGTAAATATGTCCATGAGGGTATAATGCCTATTAACATGTACCTGCGCGCACATTTTCTGGGTAATGAAAAAAACTTCTATCCTGCCCCATCATCTGATCAAGTATCTCTTGATTGTAAACCACAAGTCGGACATCACTCAGATAGGTTGGTGAGCTCTCAGAAAACGTTTTCACACCATCCAATGTTTTTCTCCTCAGCAGCTGATGCTCAGCTCCTTTTATTCCTGAATGAATAAACATAAAATCACAAGATAATAATAGTCCCTGGTCTTTGCTTATGTGTATTTCAATGGAATGAAATTGTTTTAGATATAATCTTAGGTTAAATAAGGGCAACCCATCCTTTCACTTTGCACATGTATTCCTTCATTATCCTAAGCAAGTTTGCAGTAGTGTTTTTTTCGATTGGCTTATTGTACCTTGGCAAATTTATAACTGGTATGATGAACACCTTCAATTAGTCAGTTGATCCTAATAGATTCAAGCTCTCTTTTCGCTCAATTTTACTGCCAAGTTCTACTGATTTTCTGCTCAGAAATATTCACATGATTTGTTAGAAGAAAGAAATATTATTCTTTGGTTATTGCGTCAATAAGTGATATCGTAAGTTCTCTGTTTCCCTCTTGACTAAATTTTTAAAATTTAGCACAATAAATATCCTTAAGTACTTTGCAATAGCAAAATAAAAAAAAAATGTTTGTAGTAATTCATAATCTAGAGATATATAAGTAATTAAATGATAAAGTCCTCCAGCATATAATACATTCACTTAGGATTTCATAAAATGTTAAAAATACTTCCCATTTCTAATAGCAATTCCAGGACCTTTTTATTTTTTTTTCTGGTTAAAACCATGGTCTCCTTGGAAATTTAATGGCAATTGTAAGGTGATGCAAGTGACGTTGATGTTGACAGGAAGGTGCCTTTAGGTTTATCAAAATAACAAATATCTTATGTAACATTTCACATTCAGTGCACAATCAGCAAGCAATACAATCACAAACAGCCTTCCAGTGGGATTTACATATACTAGAAATCTCTGCAGATTCATGATCTAATAATTAAATGTATTAACTCTTTATCTCCAGTGAGCCGCTGACAGCAGCTCATAGTTGCTATCAAAATGCTGGTGAGCCGCTCCCAGCAGCTCAAGCATTCAAACCGCTTCGCACCACTTCTGCTGCTTACGACATCATTATTTTTGCGATAGCATTTGTATTTGTGACAATTACCGGAAATACAAACACAGTCTGTCGTAACACATGGATTTAAGTGCTAAAGTGTGACTTAAAGCCTTTGAAGTGTTGTTTTTCTTAGGCTGGTTACGCTGGAACTGACGGATTGCTAATTGTATGGATATGATTAGCAACAAAATTGAAAAGCACATTGATGCTGAACACTTTTTTGGGGTATTTTTATGCAGAATTTAGATTTGTAGGCGGATATATGAAATGAGATTGATGATTCTGATAATGGAGTGTATTGACTGCGTGAGTACAAAATTTTGTTCAGATTTTCTTTTCTTTTTTTCCTCATCTTTCTTCTACATTTGTAAAAAGATAAGAGCACAATTACGGCAAAACCTGTTTGGAAAAAAGCGATATTCATCCATCTGCTCTTTGCAAACAAAAACTTGAGAACTTGTTGCGAAGTTTAGATTTTATTGATGTTTTTGTGAAGGGCATCTGTTGCATCTAGCGTTCCCCTACACCCTGCCGGCACAGCAGGAAAACCCCTACGGAGATAAAGAGTTAAACATGTGAACGTAATTTTTTGTTCCTTATGAATTTGTGCTAGACATCCTTTTTTCTTTGCAAATTTGTGGTGTGATCTGTTCACCAGCCACAAAGCATATCCATAGTGGGACTAAGTATCTAAATCAGATCCCTCATTCACAGTACTGACTACTTCCTAGAACTGGAAGAGCAACAGATTTCATCCCTTCTCTTTCAGCTTCAGTCAACACGGCTAGAATCCCCTCATCCCATTTCTGTTTAAACTGTTCTGTGCTGACAAAGAAGATGTTTTGACATTTCAGATTTGGTGCTGAGGTCATTACAACCCCATCCAGGGCCATGTCATCAGCTGACAAAGAGATTAAAAACAAAAAGGATAAATATATATGAAACAACATAAAGTAAAATTGTTAATAAAGAAACAGACAGAAAAAAAAAACAACAAAACAATGACTAAAAAAATATCAGGAAAACAGATTAAAAAAGAAAGGAAATAAAAAGTCTCAGCACAGATCAGAAGGATAGAAAATCTTACCAAACTTAGTCTTTTTTGTATACTAAGTCTGCAGAAAGACAACAGTTAATTTCATTTTCAAAGGCAAATACTTGTGAGTTTCATGATTCATATAGTAAACATTTGTAGTGATTACCAAAAAACAGAAAAAAAATGTAAATCATCTTTCTCGAGTCATCTATCGAAACACTCAATATTTTTAAAGCCATCATGGCTTATGTGTAAGACATGAGCACATATTATTGAAAATTAAGCATATTATATGTTTCCAATCCTTTCTGTGACCTTCTTTATTTCCTCTACATTATCTATCAATGTCTTCCAAAATACAATAAAAAGTGTTTTCAACACTAAAGAAAATATGTTCTTAGTTACACTTGACTAAGATCATGGTAAACTATGATGGGAATAAAGGTCAGAAAATACTGTTGGAATGCAATTTTGAATATTCCTGAATATATTTTGAATTCTCATTGTCAGGCCTTACAAAAGCTATCTTACCAGAACAGATAGATGCAGACACAGACAAGAAAGACAAAGGAAATAAATGGGAAGACAACACTCAAGAATAGTCAAGGAAGAGATATGCTGATTCTCAAAGAGCAGTGGAGAACAGAGAGAGTTAGAGGAAGTTTCTAGCCTCATATTCTACAGTCCCCTATAATATTGGCAGAACTCCAGGAATAGGTGAAGGTCAAGGACTCCTTAAATATTAAAAAACAAGGGTCTTTTTATTCATAGTTATTTACTTAATTTTTCTCATTAAGTACAGAGATCATTTGAACCATATGACAAAAGGATTTTTCAAGACAAAATTGGTAAAAAAAACTGCAATTTTTCCTCTTCACACAGGGTATTGTCTGTTAAGCAACAACATTTGATTTGCACACTGTTTATTGAGTTGTATGGTAAAACAGAATCTCAAAAAAAAAAGTGCTTCTGTCAAAAACTTGAGATTAACCACATTAATTCTCTTCTTCATTACTGCAGATAATTTCTACATTATTATTTTCAAATGTGCCTTTCATTCTCAAGTCAATCATGACAAATACAGAAGATTTTGAAAATGAACAAGCTAACTGCAATAAATGCCAGTCCAGCTATATTTTCAAAGAGATGTAAGTGATTGACCAAGTCAAATTAATCAACTTATCATTGAGGAAAGTACAAGAAAAAAACATAAATACTAAGCTATGATTCCATTTTCAGGACTTACCTTGGGCTTCACATTCATCTTGAAGTTCTGAGCCACATTTCTTCAACAGACACTTGCATACAGCACCTGACAAAAACATTGTGACAACTGAAATGTATTCACCAGTAATCCTCGTTAATGACAAATCAGAGATTTTCATGACAACAGCATGACCAATCTCTTGGAATATTATTGATTAAGGAACTAGTTCCAAGACTGTTCTATGCCAGGTCAATTTGGGAATCAAGTTGGAATAGAATAACTGAATTAATTAATTCTATGGAAGACGTATGCTTCTAAGATGAAACAAGGGCAAGAGTAACAAATAGTAAGTAGGGACACAAAGAAAATGAGCAATGAAATCTTTGAACTGCATGCAAACTGATTTCTCATTGCTTATGGATGCTCATAGCAGAGGAATTCACTACCAGTAAATGCAAAAAGATCAAATTATCTGTGGATGTGGTGAAAATTCAGAATGCCAATATTTTACCAATACATGTAATTATCATCCTTGTCTATGTATACAAGCCAATATCATCCTTCATGTTGCAAATCAACCTTCTCTTGATAATGCTCATGTCCATACAGGCATTACCATGTGTAACAATAATTCATGAATGAACGTCCACAGGTGCAATATGATTCTACTGCAACAGGAATTTACCAACACACTGTTTCAACCAAATGAATTAATATTCATAAAAGTTGGAGCAGAAAGTTTCAGTTGTCCTTCATATAATACATGTATACACAAAATGTGCTACCTTTGTTTCCATGCAAACCAGTTATTTATAAGAAACTGATATTCAACTTACCAGAGTTTGATAAATCCATGGAGTCTTTAATGCTACAGACAATGGCATCACATTTTTCATTTGTGATATCTGCTATCTTCACTGAAAAGTTCACTGAGCCAAACCTGCTGTTCAGGTTAGTTGTGCCTATTGACATAGACATAAGAAAATTCAGAATTTTCAAACAACTTTTCATTGTCCTCAAGAAACGAATAGTTTTCAAAACATGGCTGCACTAAAACTTTGTGTGCAACAAACATTATGAAGAAAAGAAATTACAGTCGAGCACAGAAACTTAAACGTGCTAATCTTGAATTCAGGGGATTATTGAATGCCATTATCAGCCCCATTTAAATTCATATCTTTGTATTATTAACACACATTTCTCGAACTCTCAACACAAATTTCTCGAATGCTTTCATCCTCATTTACCAGATCTCAAAGCAACAGAATATCTGATTAGGCCCATTTTATGTCTGGCTTTGCTCTCCCCATGCCGTTTGTGATAAGGAAAGGCATGCAGGAGTAATTGGAGTAGGCAGTGTTTAGTGTAATCTAAATTTGGGCTTCATTCAAGGTGAATCAACAGAAGGGAGTAGTGACATTGTAATGAGCCATCTTAACAGTCAGTAATTTTACCTCTGACTCTGACACATGAAGTATAGAGCAAACACTGTCATGGAGGAAATGATCACATCTGCAAATTTTATCTGAAGCATGCAAAACAAAAAGCTATAGAAACATTTCCAAGATTAAAGAGAGGAGGAGGGATCATTATATTATGGCTTTCATATAAGGGCTTTTCATTAATTAAAAGAGGAAAAGCAATTTTTATTCAGAGGAAAGGTGATTTTTTCCTCTTTTTTACAGTTCTGGTTTCATATCTCATCTGTGTAGCAAAGTGAGGTAATTTGGCCAACTGAAAAATGGCTTATTGTCCTATACTAAAAGATGCAGCATATGAGGGCAATTCTCAAGCCCACGTGCTTACCAGGCATGCAGTTCTTGAAGGTGGTACAAAAGAGAGCTGAAGGGTTGGGGGGGGGGGGGGGGTGGGGGAGGGGGAGGGGGGGGGGAAAGTCCTCTTTACATT
>JBCEWB010220824.1:0-24068 GCA_039654565.1 Peronia peronii
CTACGTCATCAGTTTCTGGGTGCCGTAAGAATAAAGTCAGAAATAAAAGTTACGGCTGCCGTAAATGTAGCCACTGCATTGTTTAAATTGTTCACAATGCAGTGTGTTCCACAATGTCACCAAAGGAGCAGGGAGCCTCTCACACATGACAACTCAACAATTTTGAACTATTGGACAATTGATCACCCCCTTGTGATCACAAGAAGATTCCAGACGAATCCATTAAACACATCAGCACTGTCTGCAAGATGAGATTGCATTCTCTACATGAGCATATTGTTTTCAAATAACATTAAGATATTTATCACTCATATCAAACCATTCTGATTCCATAACAACAAGGCATTATTGCTATCAGTGCGTCAAAATTTATCTTAAGTATTAAATTAAATGGACATGAACTATTAAGTCCGACACAATAAGCAGATCATTTAATTCACATTTTCTTTTGTATACAGGAATACCCTGTTTTGCCCTGACAAAGAACCAAATAGGTTTGAAAATTTGGCTAATGATATCAATTTGTTCAATATCAAGTTCTTCATATTGTTTTTTGCTTTTTTAATGTATTTGATTTAGTTGCCAGTAGACAATCATCTTACTTAGATTTTAAAACATTTTTTTATAAAATGAAATATAAGTCAGTGTGAATGGAATCTGTGTCAGAGACATTTGCTTTGTGGACAAAGCTTCCTGTATAAACAGAGAATCACTCTTCATTTGAGTGAATTTAATGGAACCCAGATAGAAACAGTGGAATAGGCGCCGGCCTGTTAACACTAGTGCAGAAATATAAAGTGCGGGAAATGATAAAAGTGATGCTTAAGGGAGGGGGAGGGACGTCAGTTTGGGGTCAGAATGTAAATTTTCATTTTTTTTTTTTTGTGTTTAGAAAGAGTAATCGTTTGTGTATGAGATTATTAGGTCCGGAATGTTCCTATGACTAAAAACTTGATTATTGCGAAATTTTTTATTAGTTGGGCGGTAGTCAAAATTCATCAAAATTCCTATCAAAATGAGGGAAAAGATGGTTTTGGCCTTTTATTCTGCTCCTATTTATAACAGCAATTGCTGAATTTACCATGGGTCTAATGAGGATCTCGACTGTTAAAACAAATCACTGGACTTTGATTAGGGAGCTTACTCATTCAAATTCAGTGAAGTAAAAGAAAGAGTCTCTACATGAGTATATTAATTTATCAAATAATAAATATACTTTTATAGGCACCAAGGCCACATTTGAGACCCAGGAACAAGCCCTCCTGGAGGCATTAGAGAGAGAGGGCTTCATATTTCATGGCCTATGGTTACTTCGATGTCTTCTATGCCAAATTATAGAGTTTTGTGCATATTGAAGATTTTTCAGTGTTTTATAGTCAATAAATTTCATGTTTTGCGTTTTCTCGAAACTTTGCTTTCTTTGCCTTATTTTTCTATCTCTTTCAAAACTTACCACCAATATATTTTCGGCATTATTTCATGTACATTTTTTTTGCATAATAAACAAAATGACAGAAGCATTTTTTTTTCTTTCATTTTTTTTTTTTTTTTGAGAAAGAAGTTTTTAATGAATATAAAAATACTAATCTTGTACATTTTACATATGGCATTTTAAAAAATTCACTTTCAAAAAATATAAAAAAAAACCTCAAATTCTCTCCTGACATAGTTTAGATATTAGATGTCAGAAATGTCATGCAAAGTTTGAAATAATTGGTGTGGTAGTAATGGAGGAGATAGATTTTGAAAAACACTGCAAAAATTTAAGATTGCGGCCTTTTCCAAGACAACCAGACATGCAAGCAAGTTTCCAAGGACATAATCTTTTCTAAATCAGACAAACATACCAAACACACATGCACAGAGCAAAAGTCAAAGGCCCCAAAAATAGTTTTCAGTGGTTTCGACTTAAGTTTTCTCCAACGATAATTTTCTCTGCCTTTATGTTTTACAAGATACAAAGAAAAAAAGATCATATAATAAACTATAAATTATGTTGTGAGGTGGTTTTGACCTGCATTGTGTTTAGCTTTTTTCATCAATCCCAAGGGATATGCAAGAATCAGACAATATGACAGAAATACATTCAGTAGCATTTCATGTGGAAGGTAAAACAGTTTAAGAAAAAACATAAAGAAATAGTAATCTATGCTATAGAGTGTAACTTGCACAGCACAAATCATATATGCCATTCTAGTGGGCAGTCGAAGCTTTGCTTCGCACAAGATGGGTTTGACAGCCAGTGCCTAATGAATGTGTAAAATTTACTCCATGTACTTTTCTTTTTTTTTTTTAAAGAATACATATATAAATGTACATTTATATTTATTTGATGCTGTATCAAAAGAAGCCTTATGAAACTCCATATTGAACAATACAATCTCGGCTGGTCATAATGTTTAATTTTTTTTTCTCACATGATTTGTTTCCCTGTCTAGTGCCTGTTTGCTTGCGAACGACCAAGAGAAGATTATGTTGACCATGAAGACTGCCAAAATGACTGTGAGGTTTGTGATTTCAGTTGTAATGAAAGAGCATTACACACATATGTTATATATATATAACAAGGAGACGGAACTCCAGAGTAACTAGGACCAACAACAAAAGAATGTGAACTTCCAAATAAAGCTGTTCAGCTCCTTTATGACATCTGTCATGGGTGTTGTCATCATATTATCATGTGAATTTAATGAGAAAATGCAGCATGCTACTGGAACTTGGCTGTTTTCATAATAGTCCAGATAACTTTATGGTATGCCGTAATTTTGTCAATGAAAATATTCGCGAAAACATAGCAGATGAATTGGCCCAAAACAATAAGCTATATGTATAGTTTAAGATATCCTATATATAGAAATATGTAATGAAAAAAGAACTATTGATGCGGCGCTTGTGTTACAATGTTTTGGACAGGAACCCTTTGTGTGTAAATTCAACAACAGGCCTTTGAAATGCTTAGTCAAGTTCATTCCATTTCTCAAGTTTGCAAAATGTAGAATGGTTTTATTCCTTAATGTATACTTTGTATCTCATATGGCTTCTCAGTCTTGATTATTGCCATTTGTTTCCTGCCATATCCATTTCCTCTAGTGAAGCAGAAAATCCATAATCATATTTCTCGATATTCATGAAACATGTTTTATCATTCTCCATTATTAGCACCATACTGATCATTTTGATGGACTAGCTATGTAATAGGGATGTCAAAAATTGTGTACTTGAGTTGAAAAATAGACATTTTTGCTTTTGTAAATTATTTGCTAGCTGGGCTTCAGCTATTCAACTTTGCTTTATTACTTCAGCTTTGCATTTGCATGTAGTTATATCATGTAAAACATAGAACAGGAAATATTTTCCTATTTTTTGATGAAAACAGAATCGACTGTCTTTGAAAGCAAAACAATTCTGAACTGACTTGAAAATGATGAATTGGTATTGCTGCATGAAAATGTGTCACATGATATACATATATTAAGCATTGAAAATGAGCCATAAGTATATGCACACAATTTTGTGAATATTCCTCTCTCAGATATCCAGAATCCGCCGCAGAAAAGAAGCCCTCCAGGCTTGCAATGGCAGTTGCAGTTTTGTCGCACAGGCATCACAGTCGAAGTTTGGCCACTGTGTGGCTCAGTCAGAGATGGAAGGTTTTCGCCGGGCCTGTATAGAGGAGTGTGAGCGTGATATTGACTGTGATGGCATGGACAAATGTTGTGACAATGGATGCGGAAAAACATGCCAGAAACCTGTAGAATCTAGTGGTAAATATGATTTTTTTTTCCCTCAGTCAAATAAATGTAAAAACATACCACTCCTTTCTTAATGAAATATTGACTGACGTTGAGCCACTGTCGCTGTATTATCTGAAATATTGATATGGATAAATTCAGTGTCAGTAACATAGTGGAGGGGAATAGAATGGTTAGCTAGTAGAAGTATAACTTTACAGAAAAACAACAATTTACTGTATGAGTGTATATAACATGAGGATTTTATTTTCCATTTTCCGTTCTGTGGAAGAGTCGTGACATTAGTAACAATTATTTGGTAGCCATCATTGAGTGGCATCGGTTTGATTTCGGACTTTTAAAAAAATATTACTTTCTTGTCTGCTTTCTTGATTTTCATTCGTTTTACACTACAGTTTTCCCACCAATACCAGCCAAACTTGAGTTCAAAGAGCGGAGAGATGGTGCCATGGTCATTGAATGGGAAGAGAAGAAGGACAAAACCATTATAGAGCCAATCGTATACATCTTGAGATGGTGGTGTCATTATACTAATGGTGTTTTACATGAAATTGTAAGTATTTTTTTTTCTTTCTTTTTTTTTCCGTTTTATTTACTGTGTTTTCCCCCTTTTTGTTTTTTTGTCATGTGATAATTGGCATAATCTCCCTTCATGGGTGACATGTACAGCAACAAGGAATGTCAGTTGTTTCACTTTTTTCTTTTACATCTTCTGTGATGGTTTCAAATCCAGCAGTGTTTGTCAGAATATTTAGAATCAGTTCAAATTAAAACTATCTGATTTGCAAGCATAAGCACAGTATTAAGACTTTTATTTCTTCTGTGGTTGTACAAGTCTCGCACAGTTTTCAGAAATGATCGTATGTCTATTGTTAGTGATGCATAATTTGGGCCTTAAGTAAACGGAGATCATGTGATTTATTAAGTGAACATATGTGCATATGAATTATCCTTTGTACAGGTATGTGGAATGATCTGTGTGATATAAAGATATCTCACTGCTGCAAGGGGCTTTGAGCTGTAAGGAGCTGAAATGTTACATTTGTCTGAATGGCTTCCATTATTTTTATAATATTGGTCTATTTCAGACCACCAGACCAAGGATTAAACTGAAAGGCCACCCAAAAGGGGTGCATCCAGGAGCAGAATGTAATTTCATGGTGGCAGCCATCAACATTCATGGATCAGTAGGCTTCTCCAGAAAACACACACACAGGAAAAGTAAGTGACATGTAGGAGATAAGGAATACACACCCTCTAGGACACAAAGGGACTTTAATTTAATTTGTTCCGTCAGGAGCGACAAAAGTTGTTGACGTTGTATGCTATGTTCTGAAGGGATGACTTGATTATCGATTTTTTTGGACATTCCTTTTATGACATCACTGTCTATTTGAGATTTTGTTGTGGCATACTCATATCTGATACTTATTTGTAACTTGGCTGAATATTTTCTTTCCCGTTTTATAGCTCCTGGCATCGTTTTTGACATAGAAAGTTGAAAGTTTGTGTAACCTTTTTTTTTTTTTTTTTTGTCTTGTTTTTGTATAGCTGTAGATCTAGAAGTAGAAATGGAAAAAAAAAGGAAGAGAAAGGTACCTACTCATTTTTATCTTGAGGCATCTCATATTGTATGTGAAGCAGATGTAGAGGCAGATCTTGACTTTGATAGTAACTTTGTGTAGCATATTGATTGTAGTTGTCGCGAAAGTGAAAATAGCAGCGATTATGGTTAATACCAATGAGTTTGTGATACCATCAGTTTATTCACACTTATTTAGTAACACCTATACAAAGCAGAAGCTTATGGGACTCCGGTTTTCTCATTCTGTGGTCTCTTATCTTTCATCAGGTGCCAGATATTTATTGGTTTTCTACATCTCGAACCCGCCATATGCATGTGATATACGTGTAATGTATATATTTCTGGTCAAAAGAAACATAATTTGAGAAAAATGTAGAATTTTATTCTGGATGCAATGAGTTAAAGTTCATTTTTATTTTTTGTTCATTCGAATGGGAACATACATTTGTATTGTTCAGATTTCCTCTGATATTTTTCTTAAAGTGAGTCACTAAAGATGGCTGAAGTTGTATGGTAGATATTGCTTATTTAATACTAATGTTTTTCCTGTCAAGCTCATACCATAAACCTATAAGTTAATTGTTGAAGAACAACTGATTAGCTATGTGCTCCAGTTCTGAAATGTTCCCAAAGTGTTCTTGCAGGATTTCCATTTTCACTAAGAATGAATAACAAAGAAATTAGAACCTTATTAGTATTGGGCCAATCTGTGAATAGATGTTAAAGAAAAAAATATCTTTTGAAGATCTTTTTAGCTGACAGCATGGAAGAAACAGACTCTTAACTGTCAAGCCACATAATATGAATTGAGTACGGATTTTTTTTTCCCTTTTGGTCTTTATCTATGAAGTGAGAGTTCCTGTGCCGTGATGCTTAAATAGCACTGCCAAGTGTGACATGCACATTTACTAACTTTCTTTCTTAAAGAGTTTGTGAAGCCATCCCCGCCCCTCAACCTCGAGAAGACAAGAAGCAAGTTGCAAGATGGCAAAGTGGATGTCACCATTCGTTGGCAACCACCGAGATACACAGATGGACTGCCAATCAAAAGATATTTGGTAAATGACTGAGAGAAACATTCAATTTCTCTGTTAATGATCAAAAGTGTTCGTGTTAAGGCCATAGAATAATGATCTCACAGTAACACTTGTCACACCTGTTAGGCTTTCCAGATATTTTATTTTGTATTGCTGAAGAAGGCAATAGATACAATATTTCAGAGGATATCTGGGTGGTATTTGGCACAATTGCTTATCTGCCCGAGTGCGTTTTTTTTTTTTTTTTTTGTTATCTCCTCAGCCTAGAACTGAATATGAGTAGTGACTTCACATGTTGTATTTTAATGGTAAATCGAAATAAAATGATGGAATGGTATTGAAATAGTAAATAATAAATCTGATATAACTTACCTTAGCCTGAGTGTGACGATTAGAGGCTACTGGCCCACTCGAGGATAGGTCCAATTCGCCCGAATAATCTCCCACTAATCTCTGCATTGTCAAGGATGGGCTGACCCTAACATAAGTTATGATTTGAAATAGCGTTCCAGGAGTTTGGTTATTATGTGCACATCAATCTTTCCATCCATGAATGCTTGCATATGATATGGTGACTTTATGAGACACACTGTAATTTTATATTATGGACCTTTCTTACTAAGATGTCCAGTGCATTATCAACACTTTACCAAACTTTATTTTGGGTTTCTCAAAATGGTGCCCCCCCCCCTCCTCCTCCTCCTCCCCACACATACATACTCATCTTGAAATCTGCTCTGTCTTCAGGTCTGATCTTTACCAACCATTGTTTATTGACTTCTTCAATGTTTAAAAAAGAATGTTCATACAAATCAGCATATTTCTGCATCAATAGTAGATGGATACAGCAGTTCACTGTTTTCTTAAACAGCCCATATATCATGGAAAAGTACAGTAACTGGGGGTCATGGGTGGCATGATATAAAATATCTGAGAGTGGTGGATTGCTCCATATGATTGTCATGATCAGCTGCTGATTGAGTGAATATATATCGCATTTTTTTCACCACATTAGTGAGGTATTTTCATTTTGCACTTTGCAGACCTTCACTAAACTCGACACTTCAGCTACAACATTTTAGTTTGCTATTTGCTTTCTATTGGAATGTTATTGTGTTTAAATTTAAAACTGAAAATTTATTATTTTTGATCACCTACATCGCTATATTTACTGATAGCTTTGCTGTGTGAATGATTTTTAAAAAATATTTTGCACAGTTTTGTGGGAGGCAAGTAAGTACATGAAAAGTTGTCATCTTCTCTTATCTAATTTGAATTTGACAAGAAACACCCTTCAGTAACTTGCAGACTCAGAAATGACTGAATATGAATACGTTATATTATATTATTGGTTCAAAGAATTGTATAATTATGGTCATACTATTCATCTCAGAGCAGTCTATATGCAGAGCATGTCGAGACATAGCCATCCTGGGACATAATTAACAGTTTCACTGCTATACCAATTTTGCTGTCCTGTGCTAAAAAGTAACAATGCGGTTAGTCTGCATTTGCACTCTCTACTTTCCCATAAACAGACAGAATCATCGACTGTTATTCAGTGTTACATGAAAAAGCAGATTATTTGCCTGATTTTGGCTCCTGTCACTACCACATCAGCAAGCTCAGGCTAACATATGATAAAAGCTTAGGTGACAGATTCCATTCTTTTTTTTATGAGTATTAGCCTTTTGGCACCCGGCATTGCCACTAAATTGCTAGTTCTTGGCCTGGGCTTGCTGCAATAGGCCACAGTAAATTGTAGATGTCCTTGATTTGGCTGTGAAATCTCTTTTTTTCAATAAATTTCAATAAATTTTGAGAGATGTTACTGAAGATATATAGTGACAAAACAAGCACTAACAGATCTGATTATTGCAAAGTTCTTGGGAGATACAGAAAGTGTGATCTATCCCCACTTGTCAGCATGTGCCATCTTGGCATTAAAAGGCAAACAAAATTTTTTTAAAAACTTATTCGAAACACAGAAATTTGGGATAAACCTGAACCTAGTGAACCTAGCAGCAGTTTCATTTTCAGTAGGTCTATACAAAAGGAACCAGAGATTCCTAGTCCTTGAACAAATCTAGTTTGATATTTCTGCTAAGGTTTCGCATTATATTAATAGATGTAACTCATCCCTGAGATCCTTTGGTATGTCTATAGATGTAGTCTGTTTCAGAAACTATTGGAATGTAAAAGATTTCTATATTGACATATTATATTCATATTAAGAAATGACAACAAATGTCTTGACGAGATAAAACATGAGTAGCACATTATTTACTATTACACTGCATGCAGTTTAGAAAAGAATTTAATGCAAAGTGTGATAAGTCAGTGTTTGGCTTTGATTAGATCAGAACCTGACAAGTCAAAGTTAATAGCACTGGCTGCAATAAAAATATTCCACTTTCATTAAAAGTTCACTGAAAGTTCTTTCCAGTGTTTGCTATTCCTCACAAAGGCAATGAGGTATTGCAAGATCGGTCACATGGCCAAGGAATTTTCTCTTACCCGCTGACTTGTACATGATCTGCGCATGACACATAAGTTTTGACGAATGATAAGCATTATCATATAAACAAAGCCACTTGTGAGCGATGTTTCCTTGGTTATGTGACCAATCTTGAAATAACTCAATGCATATTATTTGACTGAAAGAAAAATGGCTTATTAGAATTTAACTAGAGATTTGCAAGCACTCACTTTGCTGGGAAAAATATATAGTTTTACTTTCACATATATATATGAAAATATTGAATTCACAGGTATTTTGGAGCGGTGATCTGCCTAGAGCCAGTACAGGTTATACCCGTTTGCATATGCATAAAAAGACATTAAATGCTGTAAGAAATTTTGTTTTTCATTCACTTTTTTTCATCTGTGGATACAATTTAAAAAAGAAAAATGTTATGCATGTTTATGATTTTATTCCTCATAACTTTGAAGGAAAGAACAAATATATGTAATTGACAGCTCTGTGTAAATGATATAAATGGATGGATGGATCAAGACTCCATCTGCAGGAAAAGAAATAGATGTTGTAACTCTTGTTAGACATGACTCGTCCATATTAATTAGTGTTTTGCATTCTGCATCCAAGATTTGTTGATCATTTATAAAGAATTTTAGAAGCTAGACCATCTCAGTGAAACTCCTGTTACATTGCTTTTAATGAATGAATAACTGTTGAGGGATATCACTCCATATCTGTCCATATGAACAGGATATTGAATTTCAATTTTTTTATTTTTATTTTTTTATAAAAATCTTTTAACAGCAAAAGACCAGTTACACCATTCAGAACTTGAAACCTGGGAAAGTGTATTTTGTACAGGTATGTCACAGCACAGTAATGATGCTACATTTAAAAAAAAAACATGTAATATTTAACCAAAAAAAAAAATTTTGTGGTGATTGTTGTTATTATTATTACTATTGTTCACTTGTGTTTCCTTTTCTGTTCTTGGTTGAGATCTTGCATTGAGAGCAGTGAACGAAATTTTGCTGAGCAATGGGATAATCATTGGAAATGTGACAAGTAAAATAAATACCATCAGTCTTGATCGTGGTTCTTAGATTCTTCAAGTAAAATGATGAACAACAAGAGCAGTATGATAAGATGGCTTATCCACAAACATTTGGCAGTTTGACCCAGCGATCTTTTCACGAGAGGTGGCTGATGACAAGAAAAACTTTCAATCATGGTGTACATACAATAAAAAAATCTTTTTTGATCCTCATTCAGTAGGTAATTGTGAATTGGACATATTTGTGACTTCAACTGCAACTTTTATAATACTGACATAGGATGCCATACAAATTATCTCTTAATTCAGTGCGTTTTTCATGCAAACTGAAATTTCATGAGCTTTTTGTCATATAAAATTGAATTCATGCTCATCAACAGGTGCGAGCCATAGTGAAGTGGGATGATAAGTCCATCCATGGCAAGCCAAGTTCTATTCATATTGAGACAAATTCATTTCCCCAACCACCTGGTCCAGGTAAGATATCAGTTGGTTTATCTTGTACTTGTCAGGATAGACATTTTTCATCTTTTTTTTTTTCTGATCTTGCTTTCATTTTTTTCCTATTTTTTTCCTTTTTTTTTTCATTTTCAAATGAAAATAATTTCTGCCATACTCTGTGTGAAAATAAAAAGCATATTTATTTTATATTTCTCTTCCAACACTCTTCATCTTTGTCTCCTCAGTCCAGTGAGTCTTCCCAATATAAGTCAGTCAGTCTGCCCAATCATAAGTCAGTCAGTCTTCCCATCATAGGTCATGTCTTCCCAGTCATATGTTGGTCTTCCCAGTCATAAGTTAGTTATTTTTCCCAGTCATAAGTCAGCCAGTCTTCCTAACATTAGTCATGAGTCTTCCCAGTCATAACCAGTTAGTTTTCCCAATCATAAGCCAGTCAGTTTTTCCAGTCATAAGTCATGAGTCTTCCCAGTCATAAGTCATTCAGTCTTCCCAATCATAAGTCAGCTATCATTCTCCGTCTTCTCTATCACCAGCTGTGGAAACTTGTTTCATTCCTTGTCCATTTGCTTCAATAGCAAGAAATTTAAGCGGTATCTGAAGTTATATTTACACAGTATTTCAAATAGGAACCAATCAACAGCATTTTAAGAAATTCATTTCTGCCATCAGCGACACACTTAAAAAGTTGTGGTGATACTTCTTCAGTCTGCCTTGTCCTTATGCTTTTCATCATATTTTGTTCATATTCATGTGAATGTGAATAAGTCTTGCATGTAAACTGTGTCACATCAACTGTGTATGGAAATTTCTGTTTAAGGGCGAGTGAAGTTTATCATATTATTTTATCTTGATCTTGTTAACTTTATCTTATATCAGGTAAATTTCACTCTCTCTATCAATTTCAGAGGAAGTACCCAGTATTTACAACATAAGCATTCACGAGCCAACCTTCATTAATTCTCAGCTGAGAGTCTTTGTAACCTGGTCCCTTAATCGAGGTTTGTTATCATACTTCCTACATCAACATCAAAAAGGAGCTATTTGTTCAATCAGCTAAGTACAAAAAGTATAAGACAAGCTTTTGTAAAGAAGGAAAACAAAATCACTTTATTATTTGAAACGAGCAAGACAAAACAACTATGAAAAAAATTATCATTACAGGAAAAATTTTTCATCATATTATGGGTTTTTCAGAATTTTTGTTTCCTGCTCAGTTTTCAGGTAACAAGAGAAAAGACGATGTTTTCCTTCTCAATAATATATTGTTTGTTTCATACTCATTAAACTAGTCGAAGGGAAGTAATTTGGCTGATGGCCAAAATGACTTATTGTATATAAATTTTACATCAACATTTAAAATATTTCAACAGTTATGGGGAGAGTAAGGGTGAGATTTTGTAATGCCTGACAACGGAAGTCAAGTATCGAGGGAGATCATAATTTTATCCAGATAACCAGGATCTAAAACAGATTAAGTTTTGGCTACAGCAACAATGAACACAGATTAGATCTTGATTCAGAAGATGAAAACGTACATGCAGTCGAGCACACAAAACTCGAACATGGAAATCTTGAATTCACAGAAATATCGAATGGCCCTGTTCAAATTCCTATATTTTTTTGTATTATTAACACAGATTTCTCTAACTCTCAACATGGATTTCTCAAATGATTCTATCATCTCTACCAGATCTCAAAGCAGCAGAATGTCTGTTTAGGCCCATTTTTTTTGTCTGGCCTTGCTCGCCCCAGGCTGTTGCTGGTCAGAGAGAGGCATGCATGAGTGGTGGGGGTAGGCAGTGTATTGTGTAGGTCTAAGTTTGAGTCTCATTGAAGATGAATAATTGGGATGAGGTGATGTGGTAATTTAGGGGCTGGTGGACTAGATATTGTCGTATTGTAAGGAATAACTACAGCCTACATGACACAATGCACGCTCAGCGACATCACAGGGTGATAATGTGCTATCTGAGAAACAATGGATCATGTCATGTAGATTTATGTAGATTAACTGAAGAGGCACTAATTCCTAGAATACTGGTAAGATCGGACCATGTTAATGTCATCGTGGTTATATCTCCTTAGCAGGCCTTCTATTCCTTGGTAAAAAAAAAAAAAAAAGGCTGTCACAGAAATCTCAAATTATGGAAATTCAAACACAGTTTCCAGTCCCCGCGAGATCTGAGTTTTCCATGCTTCACTGTAGATCTAGATCTAGATCAAGCTATGATTCGTACACATCGCGGGAAGTGGAAAAGAAAGGAAAGGGGAGCCCGGAATTAAGGATAGAAGCAAAGGATGAGTCTAGCATAGGAGCGTAAATATATGGGACTGTGAGACTGTTGTGCCAATTTGAAATAGAGCATTCGAACTGGCACTGCTGTTGTTTCTTTTGTGATGCCAGAACAATGAGAAATGTGTCAAAAAACATATTGCTGTCAGCTTATGCTATCATGAAATTACATAATATAATTGAATGCCATAGTATTTTGATTTTTGTTATAAATACTGAAGAATCATTGAATGTACATATTGGCCTTTCAACCATAGTGAGGAGAAATACTTGATTTTTATTGGTAATCAGTTTCATACTGTGTTATGCTATTTTGTTTGTAGCAATCAACACTTTGGATATTTCAGCTGTTATAAGTTTGGTCATAGAAATTTAACCCAAGAGTTTCTTTTCATAATGAGTATGTTAATCACCTGGGTATTGAGATCATTAACATTTCCTGATTGAGTGATGACATTTTTTCCAAGTTTTTCTTATAGGATGCATACTGGACAAAGGAATATCAAAGGGCTATGAATGTCAGTTATATCACATTTCTAACATATTTCAAAGATGTGTGTATTACAGATGGCTACATTTCATCAGTTAAGGACATAAACTCTTTATATGGTAGTGATTTTAAAAAATTAACATGTTAGAATTTAGTTGAAAGTGGTCCATCACCATGGGGGGGTCTCAGACTTTCCAACTAGTTAAGAAACTTTTTTGAATGTTATCATGAGTATTGTGCATCCTCAACTTTACCTCTTTTTTTTTTTTCCCTGCATAAAGGCTCCATTATATACACTTGCTACTTTTTTCACATATTATGTATATATAAGGATTGTTTGTATAGCTGTTCAATTTTTTGTTTTCCCTGTTGTTGGACATATTGAATTTAACCCTAGAAATATTAAGAGATTGATGTGGATAAGGACTCGCTCATTGTATTTTGCATTTTTATTTTTCTCCAAAGTACATACAGTATAGTAGGAAAGTTTGTAGTTTGTGTGGCTTTTAGCCTTATAACTCATTTTTGAAACATGAATGAAAATCATATTAGAAATCACTGGTGCATCACAAAAGTTTCCTCGGACACTCATAAAACTAACAGTTTTTTTTTTTTTTTTTTTTTTTTTAATTGGTTCAGATATTGTCAAGTACATATTTTTTTATTTATTTTCCTAATAGGTTCAAATGTTAAGAAATACATGCTTTATTGGACACTGGATATGTGTGATGGAGAGGCAAAACACAGAAAAACTAAAGATCGGATAGAACAGGAGGCCACCACTAATGTAAGTAACCAAGATCAACAATGAAGATAAAATGATAAGTTGACATGTTACAGTATGTTGGAAATCACGGGGGCTTGAACATGACGAGAGTATAATCTTAGAGACTGTCACCATGAAGATTGAAATTATAGAGGAGTGGAAAAGGGAAAAGAATCTTGCCCATAGTAAAATAATAGAAACTGAAGCACAATCACACCACAATATTGAAAGGCTTTGCAAAATTGATCATCAAGACACTATATCAGAAAGAAGAAGATGAAGCGTTAGGTTACATTCTGTAGTACGTCTTTCAACCTCCTCCTGGAGGTTATCTTGATGGGTTTTTGTTTAAAAAAAAATAAAAATCATGTTTTTCCAAATAACAAAAAAAATTCACTTTAAAAGAGAAAAGTTTTGGTCACTTGTGGGTCTCTTGCTATTCTTGTTTTGGTATGTACAAGTCCCTAGGGTCCATATCTCCTACTCCATTTTTCCCTACTCTATCTACACAGGGATGAGCCCTTCAGCCTTTATTTCTTATTTCCCTGGTATGCTTAATTCTACAACATTTATTTTTTATGACATTCGTTTAGACAGAGTTTACAATATTTATTTGGACGATATTTATTTTATATACATTATGTACATACTGGGGGAATCCCTAGGTCGCAATGGGTTGTGGGGTTCTATCTACCACCTCACATATCTCGGTTGGCAGAGGACAACGAAAGACTACTTAATTTCATCTGTGTCCCCATCTCTTGAGCGATAACATGAGGTATTTTACGGATCTGCATCTCTTTGGGGGAGGAGGGGAGGGGGGGGGAGGAGGGGGGAACAGGTCGGACTACTCAGCTTTGCCAGTGTTCCCGAATCGACCGAATGAAGATATTGCAATCTTGTCCGGGGGTGGATTTCCATGTCGGCAGAGCCTAGAGTCTCCGTCCAGAAAAGTGCAGAGACTACTCAGTTTCATGAAGATGAGGCAGACTGAAAATAGGATGGGAGGAGTGGACTAGTTTCAGTCTAGCCACCACTTTGAGATTAGCTGCAGACTGGGAGAGATGGAGAGAGACTGTGAGGATGTCATCACTGGTATCCACCAGTTCCTCATGGACTATGGGAGATGAATGAATGGATGAAAAAAGAAGGACAAACTTTAATTTTTGCATATTTGGACTTCATATGATTCTATATAAGTAATCATTCCACTAGGCTACAGCAAAATTAAATCAGGCCTGTCCCTTGAATTTCGGGAATGAGTTTTGGAAAGAAAAGTTACTGTTTCAGCTCACTGTATCAGATACTCATGCTTCATTTTTGATTGCTCTAGTATTAGTAATAATCAGTTACGAAAGAATATTCATCAGAGGAAACCACTTTTAAACTAAACAGCAAAATAAGTAAAAGTCACCCATTCATAATGCATCATTTATTGATTTAGCTCACTAATGTTTTTGCATTTTGTGTTGTTTTTTTCATAGACCAGAGGATAGCTCAGTTTATATACTATTATCTACTCAGTTCTCAGGTGGATCCTACATTCTTGGGTATCAGTGTGTTGATAATTGGCTTAGCTGTAAAATGATGTAGTTTTTGATGATGAAAATTTGATCTGGTATGTTGTGTTATCTAATTACTGTGTTACTAAAAATAGATTTTCATGTTTAAAAACAAAATTAAAAATGAAAACATCAAATATTTGATGAAGGAAAAAATAAGCACGACCGACAAGGTTCAAAACTGTTTTATTTTCAATTCATTTCTCCACAACATGGCAAATTTTGAAACAATTCTGACTGAAATTCATTGAATAGTAGGCATTTTCTTTATGCCACCTTGGGGAAAAAAATAGAAAAAATAATAATAATAAGTGTGACACTTCACATTGGTTAGTCTCATATCCATAAATTTCACAAATTTCAGTTTCCAGAATCAATTGAATTGTAAAGACAGAACTTGTTCCTGTACAATATAACCTGAAGATATATTACATTTGTAAGAACTATGTAATAATAGTATTACATCACAATAGAATTGCAGCAACTTTACCCTCTTGCCCCTTAAAAAAAATAAATAAATAAATAAAAAATTACCCTCTATTGTATTAAAACAAATAATTTCTACCTCTTGAAAACAAGGAAAAGTGTTACAGTCTTCGCAAAAAAAGTCTGAACTTATATACTTGTGTACATAATCTGTAACACAATTTGCAATTCTTTTGATCTTGTGGGACCATGCCAGGGATGATGGAATGGGATGTGCGGACTTTCAGTTTAGTTACCAAAAACATCTCTGCAAATTTATCAATCTTTTGTAAGTGCCTGCTCAAATCTACTGTAAAATCAAGCTGAATCTATCTCTTTCAGTTCAGGATATCAGGATTCTCAGCCGTCCAGTCCTGAAAAAAAAATAATGTACAAACATCGATATTGATGAATTGAAAAACAGTCTTCTGGAACCTATTTGTCTTTTCAGCATATATTCAGTAAATAATTTATCACTTTTGTTTACCCCAGCCGTATTAGCATTACAATCCCCAATAACAGGTGGACCTTACATCAACAGTGTGAAACACTCCATTTGTTTTAGTTCTTCTGATAACCCTTTTAAAATCATTTACTGTATGCACATTTAAAATTACAGCAACTGCAAGATCAGTCTAACCCATCTCATATTCCATCTCTGCTTCCTGTTCTTATTGCTTACACATGTACCTATAGTCATGGTCTCAGACAGGTAAGTTCCTGGTCATCTCACTGGCCTGAAGGGGACATGGCCATAAGGAGGCCAGCATAGTCTCACTATATCTCAGAATGGAATAGCAAGAGCTATTTAGACCTGAGTGAATGTGTTTCATCAGTATAAACTATAATGCATAAAGGTGGCCAAACAGCAAGAGAGAGAAAAAAAACAAAAAGGAACAGACAATTGGGATCAATAACTGAAATGATCTGAGAATCTATAGCCACCAGTTGCTAAAGTAAACAAGATAACTTCCTGTTACAGCTCTATCCCTAAAAAGACATTTGATTAGATCTAAGCTAGCCAACACAACAGAAATGCATGTTTTCACCAAGGAATCTTTTTTTTTTTTTTTTTTTAATCAGTCTCTGGAAATCCTAGACATAATTGTACCAAAGACACTATACAGCTAAGACGCTAGGCCAATTTTGCGTTCACCGCGACATGCAGCGTCCCCAAACGTGGAGAGTGTGCAGTCTGTAAACAAGACTGGCAACAATCATGAACCAAGAAGAGGAGGGCAGTGGTGTGCAGGAATTGATTACACAAATTCGAGAACTACAGCATGCAATTTTTTCGTTTTCCCTAAAAAATTCAGAAAAATAAGTTAGAGCACACATTGATCCAGATCTGGAATACTAAACTAGTAACGGAAACGGCGCGGCACCCATTTTTAATGACATGAAGAAGACTGTCTACACACTGGGGGTGGGGGGACTTGGCTGTTCACGCATCTTTTAGTGTTGCGAAGAAGAGAGTGTCCAGTCTTATCGGTATAGTGTCTTTGATTGTACTACCCTAAATTGGGTTTTAGAATGAAGAAAAGCAGTCACTGTATGAATCAGACAGAAAAGAGACAAAACCTTACCATCATGTACGGCCTTTGTTTGGTGGTGTCGGTGGCTAATTTCCATCATCAGTGTCAAAATCCACCTCCTCCTCAATCTACAATTTAACATTGCCCAGTCTGTGCAGAAATACTTTGTTACAAACATACTGGAGGCCATAGTGGCTTAAAACTCAATACTATCGTATGCAATGTGCAATCGAGAAATCCAAGATGGCGGTTGGAACACAAAACTAAGAGTGCACTATCTTCAGGTGCAATTTTTGAGAAACTTATGTTTCAAACTGATTCTTTTTTGCTTTTTTTTGTGTTCAGACTAGGGTTTACCATAAAATACATTATTTTGGTAAGTTTTAGGAAAAATATCACAGAAACCAATAGGGTAAATCCATTGATCACGGGTGATTGAAATCCTGAGTAAAAAAATGTTTGAGAGTTAAGATGGATCGAAGGATTCTGTGCATAAGTAAATTCAGGTTCCTTTGATATTGTTAGAACAGTATTTTGCTTTTCTTTATTTCTTGATCTTTGCCCTCAAAACATTTTTTGGTATGAAAAATATTTTTGAGGGCCTTTATTCTGCAGTTTGTTGTCATATGGGCTTTTCTCTTTCCAGAAGAAAGAATTTCTCTTGTACAACCTGCAGTCTAATTGTGTGTATGAGGTGAGAATTCACACAGTCAACTTCTTTGGTGACATGGACCGAGGTTACAGGGATTATTTCAGCACACCTCCTTGCTGGGAAACCAAGGGAGCAGATGTGGGAGACGTATGTCCTCCTAAAGGTATGTCTAGCCTCTACACTGTTCCCACAGAAGGTATTTATCAGTATTTGTCAGAAATGCTAGTGGTTACTTATATTTGCAGGAAAGGCACGGGAGACATCTGCTTTTTGTTGTCCATTAAAAGACATAAACCTCTGCAGTTATTCTATAGAGACAATTAGTGTGTGTGGTTAGATATTTTAAATTTATTTTGTCTCTTTATTTATTATGATTTTAATATTTTAATACATCTCTATATACACTATTAATTTGACATCATGGTACCAGCATTGTTCATAATCTTTGTATTTCAACTTATAACATCATGTACCAAAAAAAAGTTAATACAAGGAAGTTCAAAGACAGTGTGATCAAAATAGCTTTGAGGGGAAAGACAACAGCTGCTTAGTTTAGAGATTTAGGCAGTCAGACTGGCACCGAGATAACCACAGGAGGTTGAAAGACAAAACAGAATGACAGGCTGGCACTATAACCCGAGACCTTTAGTGAACGCAATGTCGGTTTGTCAACTAGCACCATGGTATCAGGTAAACAGTGAAATGATCCTTAATGTATACAGTGTGTTTGGTTTTTCTGTATCCATGTGTAAAGTAGTATAGAATGAATCATGGCCAAAAAAAAACAATTGAGCAGTAGCTTTTCAAGAAATACACCCCTTTTTATGATAAAGAAATCATAGTTTTAGAGTTATAGACCTGAGAAGAGAAACTATTCTTTGAAATCTTTTAGGCAGTAAACAAAGTGAAATTCTGTGAAATATAGATTCAGACTGTGTTATGTTTCAAATCATTCTTCTTGTTTATCAATATCCTTGCTGGTGTACCACCATCATAACTTGTACATTGAAAACAAATGTTTTTTCTTTTGCTTATTTGTTCTTGTATACAGTATGACTTTCTATCAAAATTGCATTATAAGGGATAGAGGAATACATCTTTTTTTTTCTGTTGTCTTTATAGCTTCTGCACGGAAACCGAGACAGATTAGTGTCAATATTTTTTCTTTATTTTACTCTGTCTCTTTCTGTAGTACTTTTCTGAATACTTTTACCTAATCAGGTGGTGGAATATTGATCATCTTGTTCCTTTGTCCTATTTGCAGTGTCTTGAATAATAATTACATAAAATCAAATAGAGGAATGGCAATTTCTTTCCATCTTTTCATTATCTCTGGAGATATGCACACCAGGACCTATACAAAATAAGATGAAGAAATAATAGATTTTATTTCTTTCTTCATTCTCTCCACAGTATCACCACCTCTACCTCCAACAGATTTGTCAGTGCGTTTCAGAATGAAGTCCAACTGTGTGTGCCAGGCAGTGATCAGCTGGAGTCAACCCTCTGGCAACAATCGAAAGATCAGCCAGTTCTCCATTCTGTGGGGAGAGAGTCGACCGCCCCCTGGCGATGGCGGAGCCAGATCGTTAATACAGTCCTCAACCATAGTCTACACCACTGTCCCGCACAAGAGACAAATCCCAGGGGTAAGACAAGACATTATAAGTCTTTATGTAGGGCCACTCTTTATAGGTCACCAAATAAAGCACTCTTAGAGCAGTTCCATGTTCATGATTCTAAACACTTTCCATTGATCAATGGGATGGGACGTAGTGTCGTATGTTTGTTTGATATTGCAGTACTCTATTTATATTTTACTATTGTCTTTGCTGTCCTGACAAAAGATCAAATATTGGAGCTCCTGATATTTTCCTCACTTTCAGCATTTTTAATAGGGATTGTTTTTGATCAGCGTTATTACTGCCCTTTGCCAGACACAAGGGTTATTGAAGAAATAGTGTAGAGAAGGAAAAACTCGCTATTCTTCTTGTCATTTGAAAAACTGATCACACAATTTTTTGCTGAAATTATTAGGATAAGAAGAATATGAATACAGTTTCCTTTACAATGATTTTTTTTTTGGGGGGGTATTTTTTATAGTGTGCATTTCAAACAAATATTGAAGAAGTTATTTATTTCTCCTTTATGCTGCTTGTTCAACACCCTTGTGCCTGGCAAAGGGAAATAACAAGGCTGGTCTAAAAAATCCTCATCTGCACATCTTGATTGCTTGTTTATATGATTGTATGGAGTTGATTGCCAGTTGACAGACCCTAGGTCTTGAAATTCAAGAAATATCAATAAAATGAAATTGTTTAAGCTAAATATTTCCATCAGTTAAAATATTGAGAAAAATAAATAATATTCATCTTGAATGGAAAAGTGTGTTTTACTCAGTTCTTAAACTCAACATGTACTTTTTGATGTGTTTTGTTGTTATTTTATTTTTCCTCTCTTTTCTCAAAGTATTGGAATGTGTTTTAGAGCTGTGTGTGAGTTTTATACTTACGATAATTTTTGCTTTTTACTGAAGATAACAATACCTTGAAATACTTTTAAAGCATTGTGTGATTCTATTGATAATTTTTCCTTTGTATTCAAGGTAAAAATAACATACTCTGAGGTTTTCTAGAATAGAAATTATTCAGCCTCCACTTTGGTAACATGTTTCCAGCCAGCCAGTTGCTCAGTGTGTTTTATCCATTGTCACAGACTGACTTCAGGGCTTGCATGACCTACCTGGAGAGTGATAAACATTATACAGTCCAGATCATCTCACATGTGGCCAAGATCAAGAGCCCACCAGCTGTGCTACACTTTGTGACCCCAGCCAGTTTTCCACCTTGCTATGGTTCAGATCTGAATGGAGTCACTGGTAGGTTCGAGCAGATAAATGCGCAAATTCATTTTTATTCCACTTCAAGTTTTGGGGGAACAAAAGGAATGGTTATGAGATATTTCAGCCAAACTGAGCTCAGGCCATGGCTGACTACTTTGAGTCTTTGACTATGTTGCTCTTAGAACATTGTTTCCAATGTTCAATTTCACTACAAACTTGCACCTTTTGAAATAAAATGCGTGTGAAATTTTGTGAAATGAAACCAGTTTTTCTGGGTATTTTTTAAAATAGCCAAAAATGACAGACAGTTAGACTATGAGCATGATATGATATCATTTAATTTTTGTAATCTGATGGACTGCCCATGCTTTCAATTTCACTTTTCTCACTTCAGATATTGCTTGGAGCATTCATTTCGTATTACAGTATCTGTTCTGTTAGGATAATAATCCTCCTCACCTTATGCTTGCATGCTCTCTTTGGATGTTTTTTGTTATATAAATTATTTCATTCGGGTGGTGCCACATATTCTGCAATGCTCAAAGAGGGTAACACTGTAATATTTTTTTCTGCATATGATTTCATGAAGCCACAGTTAGATATTCTGTCTCAGTGCTCTTAAGGGAGTACCACATGTTTACATGTGCTTAATTTTTTATTTAATACGTAGAAAGAATTTCAGGAGGCACTGCTAGCTATTCTGTCTCAGTGCTCAGTTCTGTTGACCCTCTTTGAGAAAAGGGTGAAAGAAATGTATTAAAAGTAAGAGATAACATTGTAATTGTTGGTGGACTCAATTTTACATTTTTTTTTTCAAGATTAATTTTTGCTCTTTGTTTTTTTTTTTGTTTTTTTTTTTTAGATGTGAAATCAAATCGTGCTGTATTTTTGAAAGAAATAGATAGTATTGTAATGCTTAGTGGACTCTTTTTTACATTTTTTTCCAGGACTAATTTTTTGTTCTTTGTTCTTTTTTTTTTTTTTTTTTTTTTAAGATTTGAAAAATGTGGCAAAGTATTTTTGAAAGTAACAGATAACACTGTAACCCTTAGTGGACTTCTTTTTTACATTTTTTTTTCAAGATTAATTTTTGTTCTTTGCTCTTCTTTTTTTTTTTTTTTTAGATCTGAACTCAGATGGTGCCGATTTTTTGGGCTCTATTGAGAGGCCAGATGTGGAGAGAACAACTAGTCCAGCAGCGCCACCCCACCAGCACAATGGTAGTTTGTCCCTGAGGATTTCCTGGCTTTGGCTGTGCCTGATGAGCTTGCTGTGCTGGCTACGTATGAGGATTCTTTAGAGGTTTTACCTTTGTCACCGTCCTCCTCCTGTAGAAAAATTGTGTTTATTGATACAAACCATTGCGAGAGAGACAGAAAAAATGATGGAAGGATAACATCAGTGAATGGATCGGTCTCCCTCTGGCCACCACATTCAGATATGTGGAAAGCCTGTATAGATGGGGGAAGAGTGTCAGAATGTGATCAGTGATACCCAAACAGCCGTCCTACTGACTCTATAGGTAACCTAATCTAATCTCTTCAAGAAACATCATTAAAAAACAGTTATGGACGAAAAGCAGGGATCACACTGTCCTATTTGAAATTCTTGAATGCTTAATTAATCAAAAAACAGCTCTATGTTTGTGCATAGTTTATCTTTCAGAGCTATTGTGAACTGTATTATAGTTTGCTCACAAGCAGTGAGACCTCTTTTGTTATGCTCTTAGGCTATCAAGACTATTATTTTTTTTTTTTTAAACAAGGCATTGTAAGAAAGTTCAAAGGTCATTAGCGACTGGATATGCACTTTTCTTTTTCTTTTTGCATATGTTTTATTCATTGATAATGTATTTCCAGTAAAGGCTCAGAATGACTTTGTATTATCCCATGTTATACACACAACAGCTACTTACTTCCAGAGTCAAAATCATTTGTGTTTTTTAAGAAATTTTTTTTTTTATATCTTCAGAATCAAAATGATATACACAATATTCTGTAAGAGTATGTTTTTTTGGAACAATGTTAACTAGAATCAAAATCCTATATACGATGTTCCATAAGAGTGTGTTTTTGGAACAATATTAACTAGATTTGACCTTGTAAAAGGTGAGAAAATGTTAACATATATCCTCAAGTTACATACATTTTGTCTCAGTTTGCATCAGTTTAGTGGTTGAAAAGAGTTGATTTGTTATTAGGAATTTGGAAATCATAAACTTTTTTTTTCATAGTCACCATTCATGGCAGAGATTGTTAGTTGCAGCATCTGTTACACTTGAGAATCCCTGATTTCTCTGGACCAGTGTTGTCATTGCTGCGACAGTTACATCTTGCTCTACGCACTGTATAGAAACTCACTGGTTGGTAGTGGAGAGAATAGACTGTCATCCTCACCTCTCCTGTAGAATATCCTTGAAAGTTCTGTAAATACCATACCAATTTTCTGCTCACAAGTATTATCAGTTTATGATTACCAAAGATTCTGCAGACCTTAATGTCAACAGAGATAACTTGCATATTAATATAATTTTTTAATTTGTATTCATTTTGTTTGATTAAAAGTTGAAATGTTGAGTTGTGTCCAAGATTTTCTCTGTATGGTTTAAGTGCCATATTAACCCTGGGGCCGTTTTTTTTTCTCACTGATGGATCAGAAATTTTGACTAATATAATTGAAATGCCAAATTATTTCTAAAACTTTAACATGAACCAATTTAAACATCTCCAAAATCTAGATTAAAAAATGATCAAGTGGCACCATCTTTTGCTGTCTGTCCTACCAACAAGATGGGTTGTCAATTCTTTGGCATCATATGCTCTACAAAATGTTGTTGAAAACCAGTAGATATCCAGTTTGTAATATTTTCAAGGTTACAGTCGATGGGTTTAGTTCTGAGTTTTAACTATCTCATCGAAAAGAATGAGAAGGAACAGGTCGCTGTTGCTCAGATCACTTATTTGCATCAGTAGCTTCAACAAACACAAGGCACAGAAGTCTTGAACAACAAAATTTCAGTTTTCTCTCATGTGTAAAAAAATATTGTTGGGGGGGGGGGGGGGGGGGGGGGGGGGGGGGGGGGGGGGGGGGGGGG
>JBCEWB010220934.1:2586-24067 GCA_039654565.1 Peronia peronii
TGGCAGGATTACAGCACAGCACACACTGGCAATGTTACAGCAAAGCACACACTGGCAGGGTTACAGCACATCACACACTGGCAGGGTTACAGCACATCACACACTGGCAGAGTTACAGCACAGCACACAGTGGCAGTGTTACAGCACAGCACACACTGGCAGGATTACAGCACAGCACACACTGGCAATGTTACAGCAAAGCACACACTGGCAGGGTTACAGCACATCACACATTGGCAGGGACTATAGCACAGCACATACTGGCAGGGTTACAGCACAGCACACACTGGCAGGGTTACAGCACAGCACACACTGGCAGGTTTACAGCACAACACACACTGGCAGGGATTACAGCACACACTAGCAGGGTTACAGCACAGCACACACTGGCAGGGTTATACCACAGCACACACTGGCAGGGTTACAGCACAGCACACATTGGCAGGATTACAGCACAGCACACACTGGCAGGGTTACAGCACACACTGGCAGGGTTACAGCACAGCACACACTGGCAGGGTTACAGCACAGCACACACTGGCAATTTTACAGCACATCACACACTGGCAGGGTTACAGCACATCACACACTGGCAGGGTTACAGCACAGTACACACTGGTTTTGAATATGCAAGTTGTAGCTTCTGTCACATACTTGACTCTTGGAGCAGTGATGGACAAATGGGCAGAGAGAAATCTGGCTGTCAGTAAATAATCCAGACTAATGTTTTTGTTTTTTGTTGTTTTTAGTTAAGTTAAATGCAATAAAAGAGGCTTCGTCTTACCATGTTTGGCACAATATAGGCAGGATTGTGCTGATGTGCCGTTAAATCCCAACACAAACAAACAAATAGTGTTTGACAGCTCAATTTTCTGATCTCATGATACCATAGTATATAACAGAATGACCAGTATCTAAGCACATAATGGAATGACCAGTATCTAAGCACATTAAAGGAATGATGACCAGTATCACAACACGTAATGGAATGATTGGTATCAAAGCACATAATGGAATGACCAGTATTTAAGTACATAATGGAATGACCAATATCTAAGCACATAGTAGAATCTTGGTATATAATGGAATGATGACCAAGGATCTGAGCTGAAAGGTGAGATGGAGCTCATATGTGAGTCGTTCAGCAAAAACCGGGCACATGTCACTGGCATTCCTGTATGACATGGTATAAACAGGACTATCTACTGATGAGTAGTTCGCATGAATACATTTGTTTACATTCAAAGTTTTCAAACTAGGAGTAGTGGGCATGCCCTTGGTGTCCATGATATCAGTGTCTTTTTGTCATCACCAATTCTCCTAACTATTACTGCTGCCCTGTTCCACCCTGCTCGTCTAAATCCAGTGCATTGAAAAAAATGTTGCTTAGTTTGTGTTTAACTATTTGAATATTATTTATTTATGTTCAAAATAATGTGAAATAAATAATCCCAAGACGTGAAGTTGCCAATGCATTTGGGTACAAGAAAAATGGTGGACAAAAGCCTGACTGCTTCAACACAGCCCGAGTGTCAACAGATTTCGCTCGCTATTAAATGAAGCCAGGAGATGTAATATTATTGACATAGTAGGAGAGAGCAAGCTAAGGAACCTATGAATGAATTTTTCACTAGAGGTTGCTTCAGCGCTGAGGCAAATCCGATGAAGAGATGATCTGACGAACATCTAGATCTAAATCTATAGTCAAGTCAAACGCACTTGAATTTAGATCTACATGTAGCTCTAGACCTTCTGGTAGGAAATAACTTTGCGTAAAATCAATAGAGGTGTAAATGCATCTTATCTTTTTGTATTTTTAATATTCTAGATCCAGTTGGTACCATTTCTGCTCATAATCTATCTAGAGATAGATTTAGATCCAATTTTTTAAGTGCACCAGTGATCCTAAATCGCTTTCATACTTAGGCCTACAGCGAACTATACAATACTGTGAAATCTTTAAAAACTATTATTAACAAGGTATTTGTCATGTAACATGTTTGTTGTTCATTTGTGATAACTGCACAACAGCTGTTTTGACTTGGTATGAGTTGAATATGCGATGTTTGCGTGAAGATGTATGTCAAAATGTGTAAAAAATAAACATGAAAACTTTAACTACGATTTTCTCATGTTCATAGTGTTGTGGTTCCCTGTCATTAAAATGCAATATCTCAGCATCTAATGAAGCTAATTACGAAATTCAAACTGAATGTTCTTCAGAAATATATAGGGTTTCAGAATCTCCTTATAACTGAAAATCGAAAATTTTCACCATGTGCCCGATTTTCGCTGAAGGCCTCTCATATTGGTGAAGTTTTCACTATCCATTACCCAGCCTGTGAGTTGATGAAATTGTCTCTCTTGTACTTACAGGACAGTGAGGCTCACATCCAGGCCTGGTCTGATACACTGACGGCTGTCCTGCAGATCACCTTGAACTTGCCTGACCCCAGCTTCAGTGCCCTCCTGCCTGTGACCTTCACCTTTGTCAACCAGCTGATCCTGTATGCCTCCGACCCTGCCCTGAGAGACCAACTGGCTCGGTGCTTCACTCGCCTGGGCAGAATGTATGACTTTGCCCCGCCCTCCACCGCACAGATACGCACCCACAAATCTCCACCGACATCTCCAGCGCAGACATCTCCACTACCAGTATCTCCACCATGGCGCCAGAAATCACTGTAGCTTTGAAGCTTAAGATTAAAGTATTACAAATGTTACATGTACATATTACCAGACTATGTTGTGTTACATGTACAGTCACTGAAGTCCTTCTCATGGGGTCTCCTTTTGTGTTGAACAAGTTTCTGTTCTGTGTGCTGCTAGAGTGAGAGAAACGTGTTGTGGACTTTGTTAGTGAAAATGTCATGGTTGAGTTAAAATTGTCATGACTTAATTCATTGAACCCCAGTGTTGGCTACAGTGACATAGATATGTCAAGCCCTGATGTCGACTGTAGTCAATGCAAGAAAAGCAATGCTATTATAATGAAGCCTGTACAAATCAGCAAATTTCAAAACATAAGAACTAAAAGTGAGCCATTGGCCTTACCGGAATGGTAAACACTTTTTTTTTTTCTTATTCTGTCTTTCTGTTATTGTTTAGATTTAAATGGTAGTTAACTAGTGTTTTTGTTCTTCTTTGAAATTTTAAAAAGTGCTTGTGTTAGAAAAAAGCTATTTAAAGATCAATTTAAACAAGAAAAACCATTGAAACAAGCACATACTGAAGTACATGTGGGTGCACAGTGAAAAAACAAAACAAAAAGCAGTTGATCTGGCTGGGCAGGGTCAGAATTTAGTGAGTCATTATGGCTGCAGCTAATTGTCATGGCTGGGATGAAATTGTTATTTTGAAGTAAAATTGTCACACCTGAATGAAATTGTTATGGCTGAGGAGAAATTGTCATGGTTGATGTGAAATTGGCTGGGATGATATTGTCATGGCTGGGATGAAATTGTCATGGCTGGGATGAAAGCCTTGCCTGAGGTGTTGTGGACAATCAGTTTGTTAAAGAGGGTGAACTTTGAGCTCACCAGTCAACAGTTCGGCTCCTCTCTCTTTTTTTTTCATTTTTTTGTTGACTTTGGCACCCATCGGCTTCTAGAACTGTTTAGTGATATGTGATGTGATGTGTTGTTTCCACTAGAGTGGGAGAGACAAATGTGTACAGACATGTCAGTGTCTCAAACAAATTGTGTGGAGAAAGTGGACGATGATCTTAGATCTGTCTGCAACTTGACATTGATATAATACAAGGGGCCAGAAGTCATGACCCATTTATTGTTATATTTCTTCATAAGATTAATTTTGTTGTTATTGTATTAATTTATTGTTTTATTTCTTAACATGTTTATGTTATTGTTATTGTATTGCTTAAATGTCTTATTTTAACTGGACAGTGCAGCCATTAACTTTGTACATTCATGTGTCTTTATGCATATATCAAGAATTATAACTAACCAGTGAGTCATGACTTTTGGCCCCCCCATGGGACTGGGGATATCGATCTCATCCCCTTTAGCCAGACTTGATTAATTGTAAGTTGTTCCATAACTGTCATTGTGATCTTATTAGACCTGTAAGTTTTCCGACAATCGTCAGAATTCTGACAGTCTGCCAGCTGGTAAATTTTGCGACAGGAGAATCCGTTCCGACAGTCTCCGCTGTTCCGACACCGCATAAATAATTTTATTAGCAAATGTCAGAACCTGAGAAGCGAATGCTGCGAATGCCGGAAATGACGATGCGACGATGGCAAGAGAGCATGCACGAGAAACCGCGTGAACTTCTGCTTTTGGGGTTTGAAATCTCGTCTTAGGCTCAGTAGCCTAAACCATCGGCTTTCGACGACAGAGATATCATTACTCTGTTGCAGGCTAACCACATGCTAAAGACCATCCCACTGCAAAGTTCACTAGCATTTTGGAAAACTTTTACAATGGCGCCCAAATTTATGAATAGGAATTCGGACTTGAAAAAGATTGAAAATGGTGTGAAGAACACATTCAGATGGAGCCGGTGGGAAGAGAAAGGCAGACAGAAGGGTTAAGTCTTAGACCCCTCCCCCCACATGTGTAAATGCATCAAAAATGCTGTTATTTCGGTCAGTGAAAAAAGTTCAGACCATCTTGTAAGGGGCCACTTACAGGTCTGTCTTATGTTTGGTCCATTGTTTGTTGATGTTCACAGGGTCTCAGAGCCACAAGCCGGTAGAGAAAAGTTGGGAGTCAACATATTGGACTTGTCTTTGTCACTTTTAGTACTGACATCATACAGATTGTGTGCAGCAGTTTGTTGTGACAGGATCTTGTCCAGTGCTTTGTGAAGGAAGTCAGGACTGAGGCTAACTAAGATGTGCAGTGCTTGGCCTACACATTCACTAGCGGTTACCAAGCTGAAACATGACGTCACATCATAGTCTGCAACTGACCAAACCAATTCGCGTCCACCGAGTCAGTGATAGGCCAGCCTAGTGACCTAGTTAGTAAAATTTGTTGCCCATTTTACAATACAAAATCATAGCCATAACTAAATTAAAATTAAATTGTGCTAAATGTATATAGCTATTCCAGTGGGTGATTGTGTATGGGGGGATGGGGGGGGGGATCCAAAGGTATAACATTGAGAGGCTCCTCTCTCTCTCTCTTTCTCACCCTCGAACACACTCACATGCAGTACACACAACACACACTAGTCATATACACTTGTAAATACAGTCGAGTCCGCTTAAATCGAATTTGCCGGAACCAACCTAATGGGTTCGATTAAAGAGAGTTCGTCTTCCAGTTTTTAACACGGAAAGAGGGGGGGGGGGGGGGCCCCCCCCCAATCCTCGAATGATTTATGAGGCACTATTTTATTTTATTCCAGGATTACTTCCCTTTATAAAGAAATCGCGCTATGGCTCCCAAACTTTGTGTTGATCTTAAATTCAAGCTCACTCGTACAGCTGGATTGCTGATGCTAACCTTAATATGGGCTGCGTTGAAAGCAAAAGTAATGTAAAGAAAAGTTACAGGTAGAATGGTGTTAGTTTTAGCCGTGAAAAGAGCTGTTGATGAGTAGGTTCTAGCCCTGAAAAGGACTGTTAATGCTGTAGTCCTAAAAAGGGCAGCTCAGTAAGTTTTATCCCTGAAATAAAGTTTTAACTCTGAAAACAGTTAAAGGAAGCCATCACATAGTCTGTTAGGATAATTATAAGTGAGTCAACTGCAAGCAAACAAAAAAAATAGCACGATGTAAAATCTGGCCTATCAGATCTTAACATGATTGTGTAGCACATTTACGCCTATACCTGTACCATAGGATAGGCTCTGCCAGGATGCTTGATTATCGATCGATTGCTCGGTAGTGCTAGCCCTGGTACGCTGTTTATCCTCCCCTCACCCTTCCCCCATGAACACATGGCCCACTTACGCTGCGTGCGAGGCACGATACGTCTGACAATCTAACCCCTCTCGCGCCATCGGCGGCGCTGTCTCCTTTGTTTTCTAACCGCTGGCATCAGCATTGGTGAAACCACATGGAGATGACATTTGACAATAACCGATTTTTATCTTTGTGGCAGCACTGGCCAGTTTGATTTAAAGGAAACACATGGCAATGGCTTTGATTTATGCGAGAAGCATTTAATAGGCGCAAAGAGGAAAAAAAAATCTGTTGTTTCGTTTTTATTCGATTTATCAGAAATTTGTTTTATCAGAGTTCGGTTTGAGTGGACTCGACTGTATTTTGCCATATTCTTGTGCAAGAGGGTGGCCAATTCAGTATATAAATTTTTAAGTTGAGCAGGATAGGAGATATTAATTATTACTGTTAAAATGATAAGAACTTACTTTCACTTCCATGTGGGAGAAATAAAGACATTTTCCCAATTACAATATGCCATTTGAACTATTTGGTGTATAAAACTACATGTATGTGTGATTTCCTCATACAGGTTGTATAGTTTTTATTTTTGTTCTGTATGGTTTGTCAACTATAACCTCAAAGACCCTTGATCGATCTGTGGAGTGAGGGCATTCACACCATAGTATATGGAAGGACACAGAAATGTGGAAAACTGCAAGAGAACGTTGACAGCAGAGGATCAACAGTGGAAGTTACTGGATTCTGTACTGTTGAAACCATCCATAACATTTCTATGGGCTTTCAAATGAAAGTTTGCTTGGTTTTCAGTTTCAGCTTGTTTGATAATATTGTACATGTACAGGTCTTCACATATGCAGATACATATTTTATGTGATTTGGGGACGACATTTTTTATGGATTTGGGGACAAACAGAAGTAGGGTTGCTATATATTTTAGCTGAAGAAAGATCAGAGAATGATTTGAAATATAGTAGTATCAAATCTGTACTGCTTTATGAACACTATTGTATTACATGTATTGATAAAGCTAGAGTGTAGCAATTTAGAGTAATTAGAGGCATGTTAAAGGTTTAATTAGGTTATATCCCTGCCTCCTCCAGACTCAATAAAAATTATGTCTTTTGTTTTAATGTTTATAAAAGCTGCTTTGTATGATTCATTCAAAATGATTTTAAAAAATGTGTTCAGTTTTTACTGAAGTCCCAAATGGAGTGGTGGTGTGCATAAAGATTAATATTTGATTTTCTGAAGTTTTTATATCATTGCTTGTAGTCTGTTCCCAAATGGAGATCTGAAATAAAGTTGGGAGAGTAAAGCATATGCAGAATTTGTTATCATTGAGTGTGTCTGAGGTGTTGTGATATTATCTCCGTGTATATGGTATCGATCAGAATGAGTGAATTGGAAACTGTTTATAGCACCTGGTCATACTGTGTATCTTGATTTTCAAAATGTTCTTTCCTTTTATAACTATTGTTTAGTATATCATTTGATTATCTGGCTTACAGATAAATGCCTTGGTCCGATGATGTTAGAAGCAGAAACTAATGTTAACAGTTGCTCTTCAATAACCACTTCATGGCCTGATGGTGTCCATGTGTTTTTCTTTAAAATAAAATGAGACGTCTGTACGGACCAAAGACTGAAATACATGTAATGTTAAAAAATTCCATTTCCAACAATTTCATCATTAGAGGCACACTGTAAGATCATGATTATTTTTTTTTAAATGGAGGCCTTGAGAACTTATAAATGAGGGACATAATTTACAAAAAAACTTATATGGAATCTTTTCACTGAACTCGAAGACAGAATTTATCTGCAGAGGATTTGGCTCAAGTGTTTTCTACAGCATTCTCTCTCTCTCCCTCTCTCTCTCTCTTGCACTCTCTTGTGAACAGGATTCTTACAGAACTGACCTCCAATGAAGTGAATTCCCAGACTTACAAAACTGTGTCAGTTAATCATGTTGTCACAAAATTGAGAACAAAATTGAAATTCTTTCAAATATAGAATGGCCACAGGATACTCAATGGAAGCTGCAAAGTTCTTGCAACTTGAGCTCTTCCTTTTCCTTTTTGAATGACAATTCCAGGTGCAGAGCTCTACCATCATGCACTTGGAAATATCCGAGACAGTATATTATAGTTTGTAAACTTTGAAATGGTTCACTTTGATCAAAGAATTAGGGAATTTCGAATGAAGTTTGTGAAGCGAAACTTTGGATGCGCTTATGTATCTGCAAGAGGTTGTAAATCTAGCATTTGTTATGACAGACGTGTTTGCGATAGCAAATTTAGTTATTTTGCGACCTATAAAATATAAACCTGAGATTCTTGCTCATCTCTGTATAAATATCAGAAGGCATACATTATTTTATTGTTCTCTTCCATGTTCACTAGTGATGCAAAATTCACGCCAAATGCATGCATGCCATATTTTCAGAAGCAAAGGTGTAGCTTGTCAAAATGTAATGTAGTTCACACTGAATCTCGGGGTTGTGTGGGCAATGCTGATGTAAATATGTTACACCATACTTTTATTTCACATCTTATTTTGTCTGGTGAACAGTTATGAATTCATGGTTTAAGTGTTAAGGTTTTGTCCCCCCCCCCCTCTAAAATGTTATTCTTTGAAAATACAGCAATAGTCATTCATTCATTCTGTATTTAGTGCAGCATAAAAAACAAAATGATGATGCACTATGGCCGCAATTAAAAGCTTCCTGCTTGGTGTTGAAAGAGAAAAAAAAACGTCTGCAATAAAAATACACATGATCCTCAACATTTCCTACCAGTATTAAGCTTAAATCTGTTGAAACACAGATAATTGTATGTAACTGAGGAGGAAAACAAATACTGTGAGAAAAATGGCTCATCTTGCCAATCCTGTTCAGTCTACCACCATTGTGAACTTGCTTGACTTTGCTGATTCGAATGACCTTTTTTTTACCATACATGTAACTTGATTTTGCGCATTTGTGTTTTGTGAATGAACCTGAAAGGATATCGTTGGAATGAAAAAAAAAAAATAGTTTGGATGTCCACATTCACTAAGAATTAGATTGTCTGTCGGCATCATCGTTTGATTGCCATTGGTCAGGATATAGAGACGAAGCACGCATAGATCTAACCTCAGTGTAATAATGTTGCGACGTTAGTAACAGTTAACATGGAAACTGCGTAGCAGTATAAATTAGTTTGCTAGAAATATTGTTTGCCTTTTTTTTTTTACAAATTTTAGGATATACATCTCCCACCCCATCCTTCACTTTATTTTTTTCTTTTTGGACTGAATGCATTCATAAGAATGTTTTAACATTCGGAGCTCTCTGGAACTATCTACAAAAGTGAATGGCCACGCCCTCACATGTAAAAAATATGTTCGATTTTTATTGTCTGCTGTAAACATTGCACTAATTTCGTGAAATCTGTATCAGAGGTCATGGTTTTTATTGAGCGCAAATAACAGAGTTTGCATTCGTGATCATTTACAACTTGGAGAAAAATAATTCTGAACTTGTTTGTTTGTTTTTTTAATGTAAGGTCGCATACAAAATTTCACAAAAATTGATGTTCTAGAAGTTGTCAAAATCTTCGTTCAAAGTGCACCATTTCAAAGTTTACAAGCTATAGACCTGATATAGCTGATGTCGTAATCTGCACTGTCAGACGTTGAGGAGATTGATGTGCAGCTCGGCAGCATGGTTTCATCACAACTCTTACTAAATGACTAGGTCTATATTACTACAATAATGTATACATTTTTGTTTTTTAAATAATAAAACATCAGCTTTCACTTTATAAAGTGAATTGGGCACATCTGTTTGATCATAGTTTTGGGAGGACAGAGGGCAAGACATTGGATGGGCTCAATGCGAACTTGAGAAATGGTTTTCTGGACAGATGCTGCAGCGTCGTCTGACGTAATGACACTGAAAAGTGATCCGCACATTTGTTGAAAAATAAACTGAAGCTGAAACGTATAGTTCTCCTGTGAATTTAAAAAACGATATCCTTACTAAGGATTATATATTATTATATAGCCTGGAAATAAAGCAGCTTTGTTTGTTGAGGATTACATGCTCTAGTATAAACTGCATATAGATTTTGAAAAAGAGAATTTCACTAACAAGTCGTTTTCAGAGGGATACGGTAATGTCAAAAATGCTCTACACTATAGTTCTACCTGATGATAAAATCACACGCACTATAGCATCCCTGTGAGTGAAATGATAAGTTTTGAACCACAATTTTCAGTCAATTTAGTTTGTGTTTTTTTATTTTATTTTACTTTATTCGCCATATCCGCTAAATTAAAAAAAAAAGCATCAGTTGCACATCTCTTCCGGTGTCATGGCGCCGTATCCATACACAACAAACTCTCTCATCATGGCAGATCGCGTCACACTAATTTTGTTCAGAATGGACTGACCGCGCACACATCTATTGCCGTTTCCATATACTTCAGATATTATATCAGATTAGTTGTTATGAATCCATTAAATAACAAATATCCAAAACAAATTGCTAGTGGACTGTTTGCTGGATGACATCGCTCTTTTTCTCAACCACTTCCGTATTTTAACAATTGATTGCCCTCCAGGAAGATAAATGTATCGTTCGTTTCGCAACGCACAGGCAGCTGCTGCGGTAAATATTTGAAAATGTTTGCTATCTGAGATGTATTTTACTTAGTGGTGTAGGCTTGGCATGGCAGCTGATGACTTGTACTATTTTACTGTTGTTTTACATGCAATGAATGATGGTACTTTATACGTTGTCTTCCTGGTGCAGCTCCTATAGTCTCACTGCTAACGAATTTTTGCATGGTTTGCAGCTCTGTGCAAGGCACCAACGATACCTATCAGTCTCAACCGCTCAGTCTGCTGCTACCCTATCGTGCCTCACAATGGTCACTCAGCCACACCGACTGTGCACCAACCAACCGTAAATGAGACCGAAAGTGAGACGAACAGGCACCCGCTATCTATCCCCCCACCCCCACCCCTCCCCCAACCAGCTATCCATTCTGTTAGCTGTTCTCTGCCTGACTGCTGGACAGATCTTATTCTATTGTAATGTGACGCAAGCTGTCCAGTTCATGTAAGGTTGCCATAGCCGTGAGTGGGAAAGCATTGATGTTGGAGGGTAAATCAGCAAGATCTACTATAGATCTGCACGTAGATGGATAAAACAGTGACCGGCAGTCAGATCAGAAGATTGGGAGCTGCTGCATAGTGTTTCTTCTTGTCCCATCACATCTACTTCAAAGTCACTCTCACTGTCACTATTGAACAGCTCCAGATGTATGCTGTCATCAGTAGGATCGAAATCTTCGTTGCCACTGTCAGCTTCACGATAAATTCCACTGAAAACTTCCTCGGTTGTAAAAAAATTCTTGGTTGATTGCGTCGTGGTTGCTCATGAACAAATGCACACCGCAGAATATTGTGGACTTCCCGCTACTGCATATATATTATTATTATTATATATAATTGTTTGCTTTCTGCTCAGTGATTGGCCCTTTAACATTGCTCCGTCCTCATTCCACATGAAAGCAAGAAGAAGAATGGAACAAACCAATCAGAAGCTTTGACTGTTTTCGGCCATTACGAAAATATAAGTAACGGATTCCCATTACTTCAGCCTCCAGTCATCAGCCGGCAGAATCTAACAAAGAATACCACAAAATGGTGCGAAAAGATTCTCTGGTGGGAACATCTCTTTGGAGTTGAAACACAAGAGACCCCCAGCGGCTGTGTGTATGTGTGTGTGTGTGAGAGAGAGAGAGAATTGCTGGGAAAAGGGAAAAACAAAAAAGTAGATGAAGGAACGAGAGGACAGTATAATTCCTGTGATTCTGTGATTGATCAGAGAATGGTGTAAATGTTTGTGGGGGGGGGGAGAAGTTTTGCAGAGGGTTGAAATAGAGATGTGAACCTATTTGCTGAAGACCTTTGCTATTGCTGCCGGGTTTTATTTGTTTATCTATTTCTTTTTCGGATTCAAAAGTCACAAGCGTAGTTGCTCCTAAAATCACACAGAAATAGGGCAGAGACCTAGGACAAACAGACCCACTCTCGTCATTCGCTTGATGGCCCATGCAACAAGTTATTCACTCACTCATTCACTAATTCTCTCACTCACTCAAATCATTCTCAGTCTGTCTTTATCTCTCTCTCTCACACACACACACACACACTTCTCATCGTTAGGTATCACCGGGTTGAGGATCTTAGCATAGATACTAGAAAGGTTAGACGGGGTAAAACAAAGCTAGAGACACTAACGGGCTCTGATGTTCCGACCACTGGCCAGTGTGGTTCACATCAATACGTAGAATCTTTTGCTAGATGCCGCATGCTATGGATCGGGAGATGATCAAGAGGTAGCAATTAGATTCCGAGTCAGGCGTATACATGTAATTTTCACGTAACTTTCAGTAATAGCTGATGCCGTGGATTTCTCCTGGCAAAGAGGTGGATGGCCCCTATTGGTCCACGGTCGGCTGGAGCCGAGTCAGTTATGCATAAGAGCGAGTAAATGGCTGAGCTGGTGAGATGGTTGGAATTGGCCGTACAAATACGTCTTTTAGCACATGAGATAGGTCTTCAAATGACTTACCTATACGTCCGAAATCAGTGAAGTGGTTAAACTGCTAAAGTTACAACTCTTTTCAACTCTTAAATGGGATGTAGCATGTCCAATGGAAACACAACATTATAGTAGCAATATGGATCCCTGGTTTTCGATCTGAGCAATAGTTTCTGACTTTAATCAGGAAAGACAGCAGATTGAACCAAATAGGACCCTAGTCTTGAAAGGTTAATTATTCATATAGTCTGTTCACAGTATAAAGTTTAATTAAGCCCTCATTTTACAATTAATAAACATGGTCATTTGTAGTACAAGTCTCCAGTGATTAACTTTGTTAAGTATCATCAACTTTGTCTTGAGGCCTTACAAGTTATTGTTTTAAACAAACTGTGGAAGTGTTGATTTTCTTGTATTATTTGCAACAAATAAGTAATGAATATTGATCCTTTTCACTGTCCGTAGTCTGCAGATGTAAAGGAATCAACAGATAAAACAGAAAAAGAAGAAGACAAGTTTGATGAAGATGTGCGCAGTGCAGTTAATGAAGTGTGGAAAGAAGTCGAGAAGCAGTGCCAAGATTGTGAACCCTCATTGCGAGATGACGGTACTGACATTAATACAACCAAGACGCCAGACTGGAATATTGTACGTGTTTTTGTTTCATCCACATTTACAGACTTCTACAGTGAGAGAGAGATACTCGTGAAAAAGGTATGGAAAGACTGATGCTGTAGCTTGTTCTTTGTTATTGACTGCTAATTTTGTTCCTGTCTCTTTTTCAGCACTGTTCACCATCACCAGTGTCCAAGTCTCTTTCTCTCTTTACTGCCCTATTTACACCCAGTCAAGTACATCCTTCCAATTCCAGGACCCTAAAATATGAAACAAAAGAAAGATTAGATATTTAACAGGTACACACATGAATTTGGGTCATTTGAGTTATTGTGCTTTAATAAAAAAAAAAAAAAACATTATAAGAACTGCACTGAGAAAAAGTTCAAGTAGTGTATTTGCACTGTCTATACTTCATCTAATACCAAGCTGCTGACATGTGATACTGTTGATGCTTTTTCTTATCTTCTGTTGCAAAAAAAAATATAAAAAATGCCTGTATTGGAGAAAAAGAGGAAGTTATGAAAGATTACCATTTTACATGCTTGTGAAAAACATTGATTTATATTTTATTTCTCAGGTTTTTCCAGAGCTCAGGGAATGGTGTCATGAACGGGGACTGAAATTGATTGAGTGTGACTTGCGATGGGGAGTCCCCAGAGACACATCAACTGCAGACACAATCCTTGTGTGTTTAGATGAAATTGAAAGATGTCGGGAAACAAACAAAGGTCAACCTTTTGTGATTGGACTTATTGGACAAAGGTGATAAAAATCTTATGTTTAAAAATGAATGAAATCATTATGGCAATGCTTTCTACTCAGTTTTTTCTTGGTCTTACTTAACCAACTTTTTAGGTTCTTGCCCTTTTTTTCTCTCTCTCTTTCTCTTTTTTTTTTTTGAAAGATGCCCAGACTCACCTAGCCTGACATAAGACTGTATTTACCTACACCAACAAATTGTTTCTGAGATTCAGCCGTTTTGTGTTTCATTTTATGAGTTTCATGCAGATAAGACACTGCACAAATGTAAGCTAAGTGTTACGTCTAGGGCTAATCACAGAATTCAACACTGTTAAAGATTTTTGGAAGAAAAACAGATGGCAATACAAATTCAACTTGTCTTATCTAATAAATACATCACCCCATGAAGTCTTTGTCTTGAAGAAAACTGAAGACTATTACAGACTGTTTGGGACTCAGGTATTACATGCAGCAACATGGTAGTTATGTTTCAAATTAGCACTGCACAATGACTTCAGATAACTTTTAATGTTAGGTTTCTGAAAGCAGAAGCAATAGACCTGGATCATGCTGTCATCAGGATCAGCCTCAGCTGAAAAACATCTATGAATCCCTGGAGCATTCAAGGGATATTACAGGATAATTGTTTTCAATGCATTGAATTATACCGTCAAACCTTATTTAGCTCAAAACTCACTTACTTCAATTAAGTTCCTCTTCCTTTTGCAAGATTAGACAATTCAGAGAGCTCCATATTGTGTTATTGGTAACTTTTGTACTGTTTAATCTTTAGGTACGGTACTTCCTTATAGATTTTCCTACCATGCTGTAAGTTGTTACATTATGAGGACTGTTAAGGTATCAGTGTACAGAATGAAATGATCAAATAGCCAGTGATATGCATTTTTTTATTTTGCAAAACAGTTATCATGTTCTTTATATCATAGTATGTGAAATTTTTCTGTGCTGTAAATTGAATTACAGAGTGGTTTTCAATAAAAATGTTTATGAATTTATTTAAAGCTTTATGATCTAATTTAAAGAAAAAATTATGAGCAGAAGTGCCAGTGTGTCTTAACTGAATTCCTCTGCTTTTCAGGTATGGATGGATTCCATCCTCTGAGGACGTGGCAGATGAAGCAAGAGAGAAATATGGGTGGGTGGAAAATTCGTCGATCACATTTATGGAAATGCTTGTTGGAGCTTACAGGTACTGAGAAAGGTATTTAGCTTAGCAGTATCCAAATACCAACATTATAATCACAAGTCTTTTAATGGAGTGAGAATAAAAGATGGCAGTTGTCAGAGTTTACCTTCTTTTCCAAAGTTTAATCACAAATCTATAACACTCATTATTAGTTTGAATAACAACTTCATTAGCAAAGAATTTAAATATTTCTTAATTTTAAAATTTGAAGCAGGTAATGTTTATGATTTTGTATATATGTGAGACGTTCAGCATAAACTCGGCACATGGTGAAAGTTTTTTATTTTGTGTTATTAATAGATTCTGAAACTCTATATATTTCTGAACAAAATACAGTTTGAACTTTGTAAATAGCTTCATTAGATGCTGAGATATTGCATTTTAATGATGTTGAACCACAATACAATGAAAATGAGGCAAACGACCTTAGAGTTTGCATGTATATTTTTTGCACAATTTGGCATACATCTTCACATAAACATTGTATATTCAACTCATACCAAGTCAAAACAGCTGAACAGTTATCACAAATGAACAATAAACATGTGAAATGACAAATTCCTTATTAAAAATAGTTCTTAAAGATTTCACAGTCTTATATAATTCACTGTACGCCTATGTATGAAAGCGATTAAGATTTAGATTCGCTGGTGCACTTTAAAAATTGGATCAAGATCAAAGTCTAGATAAATTATGTGCAGCAGATAGTGTTAACTAGAGGTAGAATATTAAAAACACAAAGACATAAGATGCATTATATCACTATTGGTTTCACTCAAATTTATCTCGTACCAGAAGGTCTAGATCTAGATCTAAATTCAAGTGCATTTGACTTGAATATGGATCTAGATCTAGATGCTCGTCGGAACGTCTCCTTCATTGGATTCGCCTCATTGTTAGAGCTTTCTCCAGTGTAACAATTAATTCACAAGTTCCTGGAGCTTGCTCTCTCCTATTGTGTCAATAATATTACATCTCCAGGCTTCATTAAATAGAGAGGCAATCTGTTGACACTCAGGCTGTGCTGAAGCACCCAGAGATTATTTATTGTAAATTATTTCGAATGTTAATAAATAATCTCAAATAGTTAAACAGAAACTAAAAAACACTTTTTTTCAATGTGCAATGGTTTAAATGAGCAGGGTGGAATAGAAAAGCAGTAATGGTTAGGAGAATTAGTGATAACAAGAAGGTATTGATATCATGGATGCCAAGTACATGCCCACTACTCTTAGTTCGAAAACTTTGAATGTAAACAAATGTGTTCATGCGAACTACTCTTCAGTGGATAGCCCTGTTTATATCATTTTGGTATGCAATACATGGGGGTTAGTGTGTAGTACAGGAATGTGGTAATCTAGTAAAACAGATGAAGTAATCTGTTATAAAACCTGCATTTTCGTGATAAATATTTAATGAATTGGCTTCCAAAAACACTTTCAAAAATACTTTTGGGTGTTGAATTTGAGGAAAACCTTTTGCAAGATGAAAAAAAAATGTTTAAGGAACACTCTGGTGCCAAAATCTCCGTAGGCCTAAATTTTGACCTGATATTGTTTTTTTCAATCATTACTCGAAATGAATGCCAGCAACATGTGCTGTGTTTTCTCTGAGCACCTCATATATATGAAAATGATAAATTTTATTCTAGAAAGGCAGCAAAAAAAAATCAAATGATTCTCTATAACTGTACCAATATTCAATGGTGACCTGATCTGAATTACTTGGTTGCAACATTATTTATTTTCTGAAACATATTTACTTTCTTTTGTTTGCATTGTCTCCTCAGAGACAAAAATCCAAATGCTGCATTCTTCATGCGAGATAAGAAAGTCTGTGATTCTCTGCCTGTATCATTCTACAGCAAATTTGTGGATGAGGAATCAATGGCAAAATTACATTTGAAAGTATTTACAGCCTGTGGTTGTCATTTATATGTTGTTGTTTTTTCAGTCTAGTAATACTGATATGAAAGAAAAAGATTTTCTTTTAGAAGCATTTAATTGTACCTGAAAATAGGCTATAATAGGATAAAAAGCAGTTGAGATCAATGAACTTGAAAGAGTTTTATGGCTGTAATCAAAATACATTGTTTTGCCTTTCACTTTCTTCTCTTTTCTTGTCTTGGTTATTTTTTTTTTTATATGTCTTGTTTTTAGCTTTGCCTGAGTTTGTTGGAGTCGTTGTTCGTAAACTTAAACAATACATCCAGAGAATCTATATGAATGACACCTTAATAGGTGTAAATATAAAACACAACTTTGTGAGAAGCTTGATTACAAAATGAAGAATACACTATCTTCTTGTTAATCTTGATTGCAAGACACAGTTGCCCATTCTCTATACAACATCTGCCTGAACTGGGTGTAACAATACTTTAAATTCATTTGTTTAGACTGAATAACAGAAGCATTTGTGTCTATATTATGGTTTACGCTGTAATTAAGTACAGTTTGTTCATAATTTCCAGACCCATTGTGTTGTCATTTACATATTAGTTACATTTTGTCATGTATGTTCTCCAATTTGTTATGAAAAACCGGCACTAATGTCTGTCACATTCTGCTTTAATTTCCAGACACTAAAAAACAAGATATATGAACGATTTCCAAACCAAGTGTTTCCATACTCTTGTACCTTCAAACAAATTTCACTTGCTTCTGGTAGAGAACAGGTGAGCTGCTTTCAAATTTGAGGGATATATGAAAATGTAATGCTTTTCTTTGAAAATGCGTTGACTTTGTATTGTATTTACTGTGTGGTGTTCTTATCTAGGCTATATATTTAATCATTACAAACTTTTCACCTTGTTCCTTATTTCATTTGAGCATTGTTCGTCTAACTAAAACAGTTTATCAACTCCAGTTTAGTCAAACATATGTATCAGTCATTTGGAATCAGTGATGTCAGAAAAAAAAAGAGTGCAGAAAAATGATCTTTTATTATGTTTCATTCTTGTAAATTTGTTAATAGCTTTATAATCATACTCTACTTTTAAATTATTCAGAATTAATTTCCCTAAGAAAGTTTAACCTTAAACATAGCATTGTATTTATAAATAATCAGAGAAAAAGGTTCAAAACATTTTGTCAACATTTTAAGTTTCAGAACTTCCATTCTGATAAATATAATGTATCGATGTAGTTTTGTTCTGAATTCTCCATAAATTTCAGGTTGAATTGGGAGACCTGGATATTCTTGCAGAGAAAGTTACACGTTTCTTGAAAGAGGCAATAGAACGCACTTATCCTGATTCCAAAAGAGAAATTGATGAGAAAGAACAAGGTAAGCAGAATCAACCTCAAATCTCTTTAAATTCTGGACATTCAAAACTATAATAATAATATAACAGTAAAAAGCATCTATATAGTGCTTTATCCTTTTTTGTGGTTGTCCCTCGAATTCCAAGAAAGACTATGTGTTTTGTGATGTATCTGCATGTGGTTGCTTAGGCCAAAACTGGAGGCACATATGCGAGTGCAAGCAGGACATGGGATGCCAATTGGAGGTACACAAGCAGATGCAGTTTGATGTCGTCTTCCTCAAGCAGCTTGAAGCATTGGCAGCGGTCTTCTTCGAGGTCATTTACAGCTTTTGTCATCAGCAACTTTTGTTAGTTGCAGCTGTCTTGAGGTCACGATGCTGGAGATCCACTCATTTGAGATTGGCCTTGAGCATGTGCCTTGCTTGCGGCTGCCATGAATCAGCTCACTATTAAAGAATTGACGTGGGATCTTGGACTCTTCTATGACATGGTCAGACCATCAAAGCTGAACTTGGAAGATTCTGGCTTCAATGCAAGTTGTCCTGGCTCTATCCAGGACATCTTGGTTTGTGATGTGTTCTTGCCAACATATCTGCAAGATGTACCGCAGACAGCGCATGTGGAACTGTTCCAACTTTTTGATGTGTCTGCAGTACAGAGTCCATGATTCGCAGCCAAAGAGCTATGACGTGAGGACTTCTGCATTATACATCTTTAGCTTGGTTGAGAGGCGAACATTCTTTTGCTGTAAGACTTTTGTACGTAGTCTTCCAAGTGCCCAGTTAGCTTTCTGTATTCTGGCTGCGATTTTGTTGTCCAGAGTACCATCATAGGAGATTGTACTGCCTAAGTATTTAAAGCTGTTGACATTCTTCAACTTATGCTATTGATGGTGATGCTTGGCTGGGAGGGAACACTGTTAGGTGCGGGCTGGGGGAGGACTTCTATCTTTCTGAAACTGATTGTCAGGCTGAGCATCTTAGATGGTTCAGTGAGCTTGTCGACGATAGTGCTTTACCTACTAAGAGCTCAAAATGTGTACAGAACCAAAGTATTTTACAGCCATACATTCAGCAAGTGTGATCCTGACTACTTTAAAGAAGATTTCAAAGTATTGATTACAGTAAATGACATTAAGATCATGGTGATATTTTGTATACAGTAATTTGATAACTTCGATAAAATAGTCAGAACCACTTTTTTGGAAGAGTGCCAAAGTTTGTATTGTTAAGAATATTAAGATTACTTTTATGATAATTATTCCTTACTGTCTATCTGTAGAATGCGTAGGCCACAATTGATAGTTTGAAACATATTTGTAGTCCAGTTATCTGCTGATAAAAATTATTGATCTCTTTCACTTCTTCAGAGGAAACTCTTCAATGGTTGTTTGTTCTCGACAAAGCTAAAGGTCTGATTGGTCGGCAATCTGAGATAGCTGTGTTAAAAAATTATTTGCAGAATGGAAATTCAAGTGAACTGGAAACCACAGGTAAGTGCTGCTTGATGTAGAGAAAAAGTTTTTCTTCAGCCAATATAATGAAAGAGGGAAAAATCTGGCCCACGTAAAATTGTTAAACCCCAAAATTGGAATGAGCCTCCTATATGACAACCCCAGACTTGTTCCTATAGCATTTTTAACATAAACTAGTAAAATATTATTGTATGTTATAGCAGTGAATCTATCATACAGTATAATTTATACATAATACATGTATGTAAATGAAGTATCTTCAAAATAAGATACTTGGGGATACATACACAAAAATAAGAACTATATATAGAAATACTGTATTGGCTTTATATTACATTTATTTTGCAGACATTTGCACTTCATTTTTGTTTATTCTCTTTTTCTTTTTTATCTGAGGTCTATGGTAAAAGTTGTCATTTGCTTTGATGTTGTTTTTTTTTACATGTTTAAATATAGTTAATTGATGTGAATCTTTTCCTGCCATTTCACAGAGGGAGCAAACAGCACAATCCGTAAGTACAGCCTCTGTATACATTACTTCTAATATCTCAGGCTAATAATTTTTAAAAAAAGAGAGAAAGCAAAAAACAAAGGAAAAAACAAATATGCTATATTCCCTTTGTTGAAGTTTTTGTTGTGCAGTATTTGGCCACTGTTGATATCTTGACAATTTTCCTCCATTTGTCTCTGTCTTTCACAAATCTCAGTGCGGTGACGACCAGAATAAGACCAATCCATTCCTTGATGTTATCATGCCATCTTTTTTACTGTTTTGTTTGTCTTCTTTCTCACTGTATGATGCCTTGTATGACCATTTTGCAAGGCCTTTCGATATTGTATGAAGGTTGTACCATTTGAGTTTCTCCCGTTTTACATATGGAAAAGAATGTCATTTCCGCTTTTATTGTCAGGCAAAGCAGAAGACTGGGACTTGCATGAATCAGATAAGAAAATCTGTGTCCTGGAAGGCGAGAGCGGATGGGGCAAATCAGCACTGATGTGTAAACTAGCGGCGGACACTGTCAAAGTAAGAGTCTGTGTAGAGAGAGAGTTTGCACGAATTCTCTTTGGACGTATTCGTGTATGAGATCAGACCTATAAGATTAAAGAGCCCATCTGACTGAAGATTCATTTATACTTTCCAGTGCAGTGCATAATATAGTTATATTATTCCCCTTTATTATATCCTTTGACCATTTCACTGCTACGCCAATTTTGCAGTTCTGTGCTAAGTATCAGCAATACAGCAGCTATCCTATATTTTCCCATAGGCAATCAGAAGTGCCAAATGTAACTCAGTGTTACTAATTGTTACATGAATAAGGAGATTATATGCTTGATTTGGGCTCCCATCACTGGGTCATCTGCCAGTCAGTGGCTTGCAGCATTTATCAAAAGGTTCTGTGTGTAGATGTGAAATTCTGGTCAGTGGTCAGAGCAATTGTCAAAGAAGAAGAGGGGTAGTTGGTAGTGAACTGACTGTATATGTACAATTATGAAGATCTACATCTTCCTACATATGTGAGACCATGGATGTACTTTGTACTGTTGTTAGCAGTAAAGTGGTCAAAATATACATTATCATTTTTTAAACATGAAAGTAGTCTTATAGTCAGTTTACGAAATATGTCTTAAACTTTAGACGACTGTCCACCGGCAACTAATCAAATACATCAAAAAAGTTGAAAAACAATATGAAGAAT
>JBCEWB010221261.1:0-24062 GCA_039654565.1 Peronia peronii
GCCCCCCCCCCACACCCCCCCCCCCCCTTAAAATATACACATTTTTTGTTCTTCAAAATCCCCATACAGGTGCCACTGACATTACCGAGATAACCATCCCCGGGAGGTTGAAAGGCTTACACACAATATAACTGACACTAGAAATGTCTAAAAACTTGCTTATCTCATAGACCGTAAAGTACTGTCATTGTCTATTTTATACTCAGCGTTAGAATTTATCTCCAAATAACATTCAATTAAGAACATACACTGCTTTATTTCTTGCTTTTTTTTTTTTTTTAATACTGTCGTTTCTGGAACATGACTAAGTATCATAATAGAAATCCTTTATGCCAGCAGTAGTATCATTTCTACCGATACATTTAAAACTAATTCCATACCGGAAAGAAAAACAAAGAAAGAAAAGGAGGCAGCACATGGTACCTATTCTTACCTGCCAGAGCACGAGAAAGGCCTAGTTACCTAGGGGAGGGCCTTTGAACGTGAAGTGGGTAGCAATTACAGAGAAGCTTAACGCTCCAGGCATGGACACCGTTCCTCGCTCCGTCAAGACACATATGACGGATGTTTTGCCCCAACTGCCAATTTGCAACCCCCCCCCCCCCCAAGATACACACACAACACACACACACTCCATGATCGCTTCACCAAGACTCTCTTGCTGTGGGGACAGGTACAGACGTATTAGGGCGATCTGGTACATAAACCACTCATGTATTATATTTTTGCGTCCATAGACTACGTTTCAGGAAACCCGCTGCAATGACCATTAATTTTTTAGTCCCTCTGCTGGATTAACCAGGCTACGTTTCAGGCAACCCTCTGCATTAACCAGACTAGATTTCTTTCATCATCTAATCAACATTTGTTTTTCAGGCAATCTGCTGCGACAACCGAACTGTATTTTTGGGACAATCTGCTGTATTAACCAGGTTATATTTTTCTTATACCTGTGTCCACGTGAATCACTAACACACCACGAAAACAAGTCAGAGACACGTGCCAATCTACTTTAGCTATGAGTTAGAAAAATGAGGGCGCACTTTAAGAAAAATCTGCATTTGAAAATAGCGTACAGAAATAAAATACCCACCAATCTCAGATGTATGATGAGGTCCATTTGTTAATACATGTATTGTGAATTACTGAAAATGAAAAGTTCTTCCATACCACTCTGAATATGAAGATGTTCATACGGTTAATGTATAGATGTACTGGGTGAGACAAAAATGATGATACATGCACTTATTCTTACTTCCCTTCCTTAAAAGATTGAACTTAATCTTTAAAACTTAACACAGTCGAAACATTCCTGACACAACAGCCATGGTCGTGTGTTATCGCACTAGGTAAATCTAGCAGAAGTGCAAGATCTCTGCGCATGCGAAGCACAGAACAGAGGCAAAAAAGCAAAAAAGAGTGGGATTTTTTCCTAATTTTTCAATAGTTTATTACTGTTATTACAATTTTAAATGCACAGGACAGTCTGCCTATATCCCACATACAGCTTGTCTGTACCCATTCAAAGCCAAGTATATAGTTTCTGTCCCCCAGCCTGACGTGCCAGGCTTATCTATCGTCCTTGTAGGACTCCGGAAGAGCAAACAACAAGCAAACAAAATCAATGTCAACTGTGCCTTTGGGTCTTTTATTTGTGAGTGTGGACATTTACACAGCGTCTGTCTGATAGTCTGTCAAAGAACAGAGAGACAAAACTGCGACAGAGATGCAGAGAAAAAGGACACAGAGAAAGGGGAAAGTGAGCGTGAGATATTAACCCTAAAAATCTCAGTAGAAACGGCTGGAGTATTATGATTTGTATCACGACATATTTAAGCATGTCCAAGAGATGGCAGTTAGACTTCACACAGGAAATGTAAGACGAGGATGTTCCCATCTCATTGTATGTTACTAGCAAAGTAATTTAAATGCTTAGCATAAATAAATGAACCTTCATCGGACCGGTCCCATAATGCTCCTGAGCTTAAACAGTCCAACTGAATGGACAGCGATTGAAGTGTATGGAGAAACGATAGCAGAAAAAGAAAAAGGAAAGTATTGCAGAACGCCGGTGTATCTGAATAAACAGCCAGATAGTCTGCCTGGTGGGCAGACAGGGATGCAGACAGACAGAAGGCCAATAGCAGATATGGAAATGCAGTGAGAATGAGGGAAATGTTATGGACTATGTAATAAGTAAACGCAGTACAGTCCGTCTGTTATGGCTGTGCTATTACTGCCAATCAATAGCAATACAATAAAACCGACCTTTCTCCGCCAGGCCCACAAGAGATAACCGCTGATCAAAACCATTTCACAGATTCTGACAGACAAAAGCCATCTGATGTGGCCTTTACCCATCTATAAAATTGCATAACGCGTAATGGTAAACGGCGTCCTAGGTCTATCAAATAATGAGATCGCTATGCATGCTGATAGCTTCCCTACAGTTCGATGTGTGTAAATTCAAGACCTTTGTCCGGTGTGTTATGTAGTGGTCACGATGACTAATGACTGTCACAGACTGACACTTGCGCACAGACCTATCAATCAGTCTGCCAGCAGCTGACGTAGCCACAATGAAATGACACGAAATAAGCAAACATGCATTTAATCATTCATCTTTTGTCTGTACAGATATATATAATAATAATATGAAAACAAGTACTGATTTTGCACCGAGAAGTGAACAAACACAGTCGCTACCAGACCTAAACTTAAGAAACAAAAAAAAAAAGAAGAAGAAGAAAAGGACAGTGGCGAATACTGGAAAATTACGCACGAAAAGTGACCGATGAGAAACGACAGGTATCAGCTATATTAACATGAGGACCACATTTCTTGCCCCATCATGTTTCTTTGAAACAAAAGACAAGAAAGCCAATGGCTAGTGAGGGAACATTACGATTGGTGCTGTGGTGAAATATGACAGACAGCAATGCTGAGGGAAACAGGACAAAATAACAACCCCCCCCCCCCCCCCTTTTGGGGGGGGAGGAAGAAAGGAAGGAAAGAAAGAATGAAAGAAAGAGGGAGAGGTGGAAGAAAAGAAAGGGGACAAAAGAGGGAAAGAAAGAAAGAAAGGACGAATGAAAAAAAGAAAGAAAAGGATGAGAAAAAAGCAATGTTTACAAGTACACAGCAATATGTACACAGCCTTGTCGGATGACCTGGCCGAAATAGACAGTAGGCTCAGAATATCGATCAGCTGACGTAAGATCTGTACAACTCTGGTCTCGTCCGATTATGTGTCTGAGTAAACAAAAGCAATGTTCGACTTCGACAGGAAAAACTGAACATAATATTAACATGTTATGGCTTTTTCTCTTCCGCCCCTATCATGACTCTAATTGTGTGGGAATGTATGTCGCAAAACTCTCTTGTATGACACGTATTATACTGAGCAACGGACAGTGGCTGTCAGCAAATACTTTTCTTTCATTTTCCCTTTTTGAATTTTGTTTGTTTGTTTGCTATTGTTATTCTTGTGTTGTTTGTTTCTTTTCTGCTCAGATTATTCTTCTAGTTATAGTTGTTTCGTTATTTTCTAATTGACGAAATAAATAACAGAACAGCTAGTCGATTGGGACTGGCAATGAAGACAGAAATCGAATTAAAGTGACCAGAACGTAGAAGGGAAATGGACACACCATTGAAAACCGTTCGCATTTTTCTTGTCGGATGAAGACTATCAAAGCTATGACCTCTTGCCCATGTGGGGAGACGACTGTAATTATAATCACGTGAAGATCCTGATAAACCAACGTTTATGACTAACGAGTGCCTGTGTTGACAGAACAGACTGCATCATGGACTACACGGAAATAAACGCGAGCAAGGACAGGTAGAGATAACAGGAGATGGAAGCAGAAAGTGGAGGAGAAGATCAGAAAATTACCTGCCGAAAGGTACGACCGGCCGAGAGAGCAGCCCGCTAAAGGCAGGAGGGATGCCCACGAGAAAGCAGCAAGTGAGGGTAAATTTATGACAGGAAAACTAGCAACTCCTGCGCAGCGAACTATGCTAGACTCTCTATCGAGCCGGGATGAAGGTTAAGACATTACAGAGCGAGCCGCGCCAATAATGAACGACTTCACACAACTGGCTCAAGAACTGAGCTGGCACATTTCGACAAAACGCTTTTCCTTGACAATTTTATTTATGCTGATTTGAGACAATCGACATTTTGTTGTATGATGTCTCTTTCAATATACGGTGAACAAAATGCAAATTCTATGGAGTGAAGCGATACAATACGTTTTCACCCTAAATTAAAGTGTCAGAAGCAACTGCTCTGGTGGGTACCTCTGTTTCCATGATAATAATGATCTTAATGGTCAAGACATGATAGCTCAGGCATATTATATGAGACAAATAGCCTGCTATTGACAATGTTAATGATTGTTTGGATTTACCATGAATGATAAGCAGAATCGTTAGGATATCGGTCTTTTGAAAGACACTCCTGGGATAATTACTGTGTAATCAAGTTATATCTGAATAGGTGTGGCAATAAAAACAAATTAAATTTTTGTGAAAAAGGGCGTTTTGTGAAAGTAAGTTTGCACGAGTGTGACCAGCTCAGATGCTCACATCCATCTCTCCATCATACGTCAAACTGTCAGCGGAGGGGAGGATGAACGAAGACGAACTAATCATAATCTGTCAACATCTCTCTTCTATAACGGTAAAAATGAAATCGCCTATCCGGACAAAGACGCCAATTCTTATTCGAGATCTTTACTTAGGGCCAGAGAGGACAGACAAAAATTCACCTGATTAGCTCACAATTAACTATACTTTCTTCCATTCCCATCACACTTAGAGAGAAAAAGAGCGGGTATGAGAAAAACTGACACCAGACAGGCATACATCCAGATCCGAGGCATAGAAAGAGTGAGAGTGACAGAGAAAAGGAGAGAAAGAGAGAGAAATGGGAGTGAAGCAGGATGAGAAAGACAGGTAAACTTGCCATAAAGCAAAAACCCTTATCAATAGTGCAGTAAATTATCACAGCTCTTCAACACTCATCGAACGTCTATTTCCCGATAATTCAGCTATCATATTACCTCAACATATTGCCCACAACTCTCGGTGGCATAGAAGCTTCGTGCTGTACATTTTATTATCCTCATAAATCCCACTCTTTTATCTGCTAATCGTGTAGTTTGTCCACAAAGGGAACGGCGGTTGTCTTCACACAGCATACATCCAACCCGCCGTCGCTGGCGTGAGCGAAAATGTCTGTGTGATACTCACCTACTGCAGGCCCGCATCATAAATTGCCTTTATGTTCATTGGTAATTAATTTACGGCGCAGGTAAAGGTGCCAGTGTGCCTGCCGCTGTGCAGATAGTGACATGATGTACATTGTCACTTATTGCCGTGGGGTCGGAAAGTAAGCGAGGAATTGATCTCAAACATGGACATAAAATAAATAAATAAATAAATAATTTTCTTTAAAAATAATCGAATCAAAAAACGTGAGAATTCAAAGTCTCTGGTAGGACTCAACGATGACCAGATCTTACAAGTGTAAAGAACGGGAAACAGTGATGGTATGGCCATGTAACAGGACTCAGTAGCTTTTCTAAAACTTTGCTACAAGTAGTAGTAGACGAGAAGCGCAAAAACGATGGGCAGAAGAAAAGATGGACCGAAAACATTCAAGTAGGACAAAATGAACATTTGCAGAGACCCAGGCCCTGGCCCACAATCACGAGGGATGGAGAAGAATAATGCACAACTCGCGAGAAGGCATCCTGGTGATCCAGACAGAGTTAAGGACTAAGTGGAAGAAGAAGAAGAAGGCTGACAAAAGTTCAAAGCCCTTCAAAAACGTCAAGTCTAATTACACTGTATCATCCAGCACATCAACCAACAATGCAGTTACCCTTTAAAGCTCAACGTTTACATAATTACTTGTCATTTAAAGGCCTGTGTTTGGTATTGTCACGCTTTCACTTTCATTCATAATGCAGTACGACGTTTTCTTTTCTATGAGAGAAAAGCAATGAATGATGAGTTTCCTGATTTGCCTTGCTTCAATTGTGCTAACTACTGGTTTATCAACAACAAATTAGTTAAGCTTATCAAGGATCCTGCTTTGAAGAAAAGACATAGTGAAACTACAATATGAAACGTTTGTATGGAAGATGGCAGTTTATTTGTTTGTTCTTATTACTCTTGTTATTATTACTCTAGCTTGGCCAGTTAAAAACGACACCAAAAAAAAAAAAAAAAGACTCCAAGAGCAGTAGGTCAAAAGAATCAACCTAGGTTTGTTGATGGGCCATGGGCCTTATAAATAATCATGTACTGCAGCCTATCGGTGAGTATAATAAGATTCTGGTATGACTCAACCCCAAAGAACAACGGATATCGATAAATACGATCACAATACGCAGAGCATTCACAAAATAATAACTTCCAACTTCAAAAGACACAAGGACATTATTTGAAGGACAATATCTCAAAACACGTATCGCTAACCACTCCGCAATTTCGCTCCCTCAGTCCCTGAACTCAAGGTTAACTACAGAGCTTGAGATAGCATCTACGCCGAGACCGGGCAAACCCCAGGCCTTAATCAGCAAGGTTTGTCCGGCTGCCAGCAGAGAAAAAGAAAGATCTTAAGCCCAAGGCAATCCCACGTTGTTAACAGAGGTTTCCCTGCTTGATTAAAGCATATCTGAGTCCAAGAATTTAACAGACAGAGCACATGTGCCCGGCTCACTTCTTCCAAATCTCTTGCTAATGTAGCCATGCTATTTCAAGTATAGGCGCTGTCTGTGTTTACGTGGTCCAAAGACAAAAAAAAAATCCATGGCCATATATACAACGGCGCATTCTGTTATAAACATTTTTTTTTGCAATCAATTTTCACATTCTGTACAACATTAGTAGAAATATGTAATTCGTGTATCTGAACCCAAGACCTGTTGTCATAGTGAGCACTGATGCTTCTAACCAGCTATTTAAAAAGGAATAATATGTCGACAACCTGCTCCTTCTTACCATACAAACATACGCACATTCTTTTTTCTTTTGTTTTTAAATCTATTTCACTCGTCTATTTCATTTCAGCCATGCCTGAATGCCATTCACAAAGAGCAAAATTTTTACCTACGACAAGAATCATGTAGCTACAGTGACAGACTAGTACCACAAAAAAAGAATGCTTGTGCTGGTAACTGCTATTATTAGAGTAAGGAATGTGCCTTAACTTTAAAAGAGTCAAAGATCGATCTGATCAAAGATGCGCTCAATATACTCTGTACTGGGATTCCCTTTCAAAAAGAACACAATGTAACAGCATGACACTCACATCATACCATATCAACGCACAAATTAATATCACAGAAATTCTGAAGCTATGAAAGTTCCTATGGTCAATTTCAGGTAAAGTCAAATGTCAGTGAGTGGTTTTGATTTGTATCGCTGCTGTAGCTCAGAATCATTGTGACCAATGCAACATCCCTGAGATAAAACGACTTTGGATTGTATGCTCTTAAAAAAAAATAATAAAAAATTAAGTTGTCGGTGGACTACCAAAATAATGTCACCGTCAGTCTCAGGCATGATCATGAATACTAAAATATAGTGCTAAAATTAATATTTTGTGAAGAACAATCTGTGCTTTGGCGTGAGATTATAATGTGAGTGCCATGTTGCTATGTTCTATTCTGTTTGAAAGGAAATTCAAATGCATTTTAATATTGAAAGGAAATTGAGAAAAACAAGAGACATTTCCATGTTCACTTCAAAACGCCGCGTTTCTAACACAATGAGTGAATAAAACTGAATTCCAAAGTTATACAATCTACTGATATTCGACATGGCCTTGAGAGTCCCAGTTAAAGATTTCAATATCTTTATATCGCTCTATATAAAAATAATGTATGATTATGAAAGTAGATGATATTATGCTTAATTAATTACTTCGATGGTTATATAATTATCTCTCTGTTGTTGCTAATCGTATTTTATCCCACAACCGCCAAGTAAGTAAACATCGAATGGATGAACACACTCTCAACATAACTTGCGCACAACAATCAATGCTACTTTTTGGGAGAGAAGGTTACATGTATATAACAAGCATAAAACGGATGGTTCCTATTGTGGTTTACGCCGAAGGTTATCAATGGACAACACCTGTGCATGCACCGATGTTACAGTGTGAACTCTGGTCAAGTGCCAACAAATAATACAATAAAGACCGGCACACTCCCGCTGAATGAAGACTAACTGAACAGGAGAAAAGCCAGCAGTTCGTGATGAGCTAATTCATTTGCGTAATAGCCTAGCGGTTTGCTTCTTCCTGTGCCCCCGAAGGATCGGTTGACCTACTCCATACATAGCTACGACTATCTCGAGCGACAGAGGCTTAAAGAGATCGGGATACACCCACACTAAGTTCCCTATCACCCCCCCCCCCCACTCCTCTTTGACTGGCAGTAGTGATAGATAGCCAGCCTCTCTACACATATTTACCTACGAGTGCATTTTTCGTTATGCCTCGGCTGCCCTGACTTTGAAATTACATGATGTGTGCACAATTTCGAACTGGAAGTTATATCTGAATCCAGAGCCAGTTGTCATTGTGGGCGTTGAGGCATTTAACCAGTTTGTTTACTGGACGAAGAATGCATACATCTGAACACCCCCCCCCCCCTCCCCTGTGTTCACACATTCGTTCGGTTTTTTTTGTGTGTGTGTGTTTATTTTCTTTTTGCTGTTATTCTACTTTTTTTTTAAATTTAAATATTGCCCATTTCACTTAATTCATACCTAAAAGTGCATCAGAGCAAAATGTTTTATTCAGCAATGCACACGTTTTCCTTTTGCTCACGCCTGACTGAACTTGTTTGTATAAGCCTAGCCTATCTATGAGACAACATTAAATTTTTTTACCATTGCCTAGTACTGTATGGTATCCCATATGACACTATCAAATTATATAATAATAAACAGAGCTATATATGGCAAACAAAAAAAGTTGCACACTACATAGAAACTGGAGCAAATTCTACATCATAAGGATGGGAATGCTAATAATTCTACATTATATTACTACTAATTCTTGATAGTAAGTCTATCTGTAAATTGGACCCAATTCAAAAACATTTTACATAAAAAAGTTTGAGATAACCTCCACCAGGAAGTTGAAAGATGTATACATTATAGACCATAATCAAAAAAGTCCGGTTTTCATAGTACACGTATTTAAATGTCATGCATTTAAAGATGAAATGAGTCTGATGTCAATTTTGTCATGTTTAGAGTGAAAAAAAAAAACAACTGAGGCCAGTGGAAAGGATGTACTTGATTTTGGTGAGAAAATTATTTAGCCGCTACTTTTCTGTGGCTAGACATTTGCTCTCAAAATTAGCTCCTGAGACCCCATGGTCATCCAAATTTCTCAATGAAGTGCCTCTTGACACCTGATTCATTTTGCAGGCTGCACCACATATTTCCTGGACATGGACTCTATACCATCTCTACAAGCTGATTTTGCTGTCCATTTCTAGCCCAATAATCCACATACAGGAAGATAAGATCCATACATTTTAAGCTAGATCTCAGTCAATTGAAACACCCTGGCTTGTTTCAAAACAATTTCAGTTAATGGAGCAAGAAATTCTGGGAGGTGTATTATATGCAAACACAATCCTGAGATAACATTATAACATGATGTGCCATAAAAAACTTCTGCCCACCCAGCTGATCTTCTGATAGCTCCATGATAAAATCTCAATATTATCTAGTGCTTCATCTTCATACTCATACCAGGTTTTAAAAAAGCAATCTGGGTCATTGTGCAATCTTAGGTCATCATCTTAGTGAACATTTCTTCTCTAAATTGTCTTTTTTTTTTTATGCCGCTGGCATCTCAAACTCAGCTCGAAATGCATAGTAGAGACTCTGTTAACATTTTTTATTCATCTAGTGTGTATTGTGTTGACATGACTGACAGATCAGTTTTCCACATGATAAAATGAAGTCAGAAGTGACAGCACATTCTGTGGTTAGATGAAGAATGATTAAAATAAGCTGCCCCTCACTTCATACATCTTTCAACCTCCTGGTGGAGGTTATCTCGTGCCACTCACTCAAGGGGAGGGGCAGGTCCTGAAATCGAGATTTTGGCTGAAAATATCGAATTTCCAATTATTTGTTTTTCTCCAAGCTAAACCATTTTATTTCAAGATTTTACCATTTATATGGTCAAAACTAACCTATTTCATGTATAAACTGAATTTTTCCTTCAAGGGAGGTGTCTAAAATCTCACTCAAATTCGCTTCTGACGGTCAATTTCAACTGGAGCTATGAGGTCTTTACATTAAGTCTGAAAGTATTTCTCAGGAAAAAAAGCCAGGCAAGAGAAGGGGGCTGAAGAGGGGGTCCAATCTATCAAGATGGAATGTTTTGAGCTAAAAGGAATATGTTATGTCACAAGGAACTGGTTGAAAAAATTTGTCAAAACTTTAGACGCGATTATCTCGAAACCTACTTTTTGAGCACACTTTTCCCTGAGGCTTTTTTGTTTACCAACGGATTTACTTGAAGTTTGGCATGAATCTTCCTTCTAATACATAAAATAATAACAAATATCGGATTTGCAACATTTTGTTTACTTTTTGAGAAAATGTCAAAGTGCCAGAAAAATGAGAAAAAGTACCATCTTGCCACGTACAAATTAAAAAAATTTGTAGAAGAAAATCTATGGCAAATTTTGAAAAACTGATACTTAGCGCTATTGAGGTCAGAGAATACTACATGTGTGCAAAATTTGAAATGATTTCACTGAAAAATACCGAAGGCTTAGGCTTTTGAAAATTAGCAATTTTTCGGGCCAGAAATCCAATATGGCGGCATTTCCATGGCAACCAACCATCCAAATTATTTTTTGACACTTTTCCTCCTCTAATTTGGGCATGCTGAATTTAAATATGATACTAAAAAAAGCCTAAATTGAGTACTTTAGAAAATCACTCTCAGGACCCACCCCTCCCCTTAAGAGATTAACATAAAATATAAAAATAAAATAGCCACTGAGCTAACAGGAGGACAAGGCTGCTTTGCTGTGGCGCACATGAATACTAATACCATGTACTTTTTTTTTTTAAGCAATTAACATAATAGCATTGATTGATAATCACGTCATGCCCTGAAAATAGCTGGGGAGAACACCCATCTCTACCCCTTCTCCACCTCTAAACAGTCCACTACTCTTATAATACTACCTAGTAAACAGTGTATGCGACAGCTATCATTCTTCACTTCCCCAAAAGTACCATCAGATCACAAAGTTCAGTTACAAGAGATTTATAAGAATGATAAAATGACAATCAATTACTTTTAACACAGGTCAATGATATCTCTTAACATCAAAAAAAATCAAAAATATGATTAGGAATGAAAAAGCAATGGTCAATATCACTTGCCAAAAAAGCCAACAAAGACATGTCAACATCTAACCAATGCTGATGATTGCACATGTAGGCCCTTCAATTCCTCTTTCAACGTCTTTTTTGTTCATTCTGCTAAAAAATTACTAATTTCGGCCTAGATTTATAGACTAAGAGCCTCCATGAGGAATAGATTGCTTCACTGGTCTTGTACTGACCCAAAGAGATTTGTTTGTTCAAAGAAGATGGGCAAAGCTTGACCACATTTGAAAAGTCATGTTATGTTTTAACCATGACCCATGTAATCTTCTGCAAAACAAAATAAAGAACAACTCCTCTTCAAACAGAACAATTTAACTTACCCTGCAGGATATGCAATAGTCCCATTGTTAGAATCACAAGACAATCCTGCATTGGAAGACACTGTTACTCCAAGAACACGCTGAAGCTGCACCTGCATCATAACAAAAGATGAAAAAAAAAGCATCAGTGCGCAAACAATCTACAAGACTTGAAAACGCCATCATTACTCTCTCTAAAACCAGAGCCTATAGCCACCGTTGTTGACCAACAAACGAAACTTAAGATCAGTAATTAAGGAGCTGTCTCCTTATGATTTCTTTAATACATGTATTTCTCAACTTGAATTAGTGAAAGTACCACCTGAATGTTTTTGGCTACAAAATAATTGGGATAAAGTTGGCTACCTTTGAGATAAAGATCTTTGTTTAAATAAAACTGCTGTCTTTCATTCAATGTTGACTTGGAGACAACTAATTAGGTAGGCCTACACTACAAAAATATCCTTTGTATTCATGTGAAATACATTAATACTACAATAATGAAACAACCACCATCTAATGGCAGATAGATGTAGATCTAGTCCTCATCCCATCTGAAAGATTTTAGTGATAAAATGGGACTATCAGTATCAGCATCCTCCTCTAATTTTAGACTTGTACGGTACAAAGTTGTGTTCAGTACTTACATGTTATAGAAAACCAAATAATGGAAATGATCATTTTTCATTAGGGCCTACCAGAAAATTTTCAGATTCTTGTGTTTGATAAAGCTTTTGATTTTTATAATTCATCCCCAAAAGAATGATAGTAAGAAATAGACTATATTTATGGTGAGTTTTTTTGTTTTTTTTTTTCTAAATCTAGATCTGGATTCTAAATCTACTAGAATCTAGATTCTAGGTCTACCTGTTTTCAGTGAAGGAAGCACGGGTCAGACTGGAATTTTTTTTTTTCTTTACCACACTCTTTTAAAAAAATACATTGATGGATGACCTCATCATGACATCACTGACCCTTAGATCTAGATAGATATCTCTAGATCCAGATGTTTACTTTCCACGTCTGTCACTTGGGAAAGACTTGGCGAGATCATAATCAGTATCAATGACTGCTCACAATGAAGACAAAAAAAGAAGACTGACAAAAAAAAACAAAAGAACATTCAGGTTGATTCTGGACATGGGACTGGGCTACAACAGGAAAACTTGCCTTGATCTTCTAGATCTAGATCTATAGATATCAATTTAATATTGATGGGGATTATTTCAGTCATCTCTTTTCTGGATCTAATCTAGACTCTAGATTTAGAAGTGCAAATAAAGCACTGTTCAATTGTCTAAGTACATCACACGTGTTGAGCAAGCCCCTGATTCAGGTGTGCCTGTGATTGTGGATCTATCTGTATCACAAGATTGCCTACCACTAGCAACGTGATAGTAGGCCTAGATCTATCTGGGCCATATACGGCGAGTGTGACAGCGATAGAAACTGAACTTCACCATATGACCTAAACGGCCGACTCACTTACTCTTTGGTTTACAGGCAACACTTTGTTTTTCCTCTTCACAGATGGCGAGCGAAGAATTTTCCGTTGTGGTCGAACGTGTTCCATAATTATCTTCACTGACACTGTTGCGACTCTTATCCCATTTTGAATAACACCCCACCTCTCGCCGTGTGAACACACAAACTTTTCACTTTGAAATTTTCTGCGTGACTGAAAACTCTTTTAGACCGAACAACCGATGAAAGGCTCCTCCTCATTGGCTTAACTGTATAGCTATTTTTACCTTCGCGATTTTCCTATATACATAGGTTTTACTAAATCCTAGGTAGAAGAAACATTCCAAATTGGAACGAAATCAGAGATTGGGTCAGCCCAATCACTCTAACTTCAAGGTCGTTTGTTTCCCTTCCAAATGTTCTTTATACATTTAAAAGACATCCTGTCTTCCACGATACATGACTTAGACACCTCCTACATTCAGTGTTCAAGGAAATACATGCAGCTCTATTGCCAGATTCTGCCCCAATGCTGTCTGCAATAACTATAAACTATTTGCTTTTTGTTTTCCCGTCTAAGTAACAGTGTCCAAACCAAATTATTCATACAATCATGTAACCAATTAGGCCGTTAGTGGTTGTTTGTTCCTTTGTTCAATTAATTTGTTCACCCTTGAGTTTCACTGCATGTAATGAATCGTTCAGGAAATGAAATCTGCTAGCATTGCATTGAATCTGAAAGACTTCAAAAGTTTTGTGTCTGCTTATGCATGTGTTTGGGGAGGGGAAAGGGGGGAGGGAAGAGAAAGGGAAAGAGAGCAATGAACGTTTCTCTGTGCTTTATCGATTTGCAATGCATGTCATATTTTCATGTTATGCTTTTGGTCCATAAAATGGCACTTTGTTCATTATTCATGATCCTTGGTTTTTGTTGTTGTTGTTGTTGTTTCCAAATTGTCCACTGTCATGCAGTCGTTCTCTATTCTCAATTTTTCTGCAAAAGAATAACCATTATAGATGATGGTAATAAGTGAAAAGTGTGAAACTTATGAAACACACATTAAACAGTATAATTTGAAGATAACATTGGAGACAAATCACTCAACATTTCAACATTTTTTGTTACTTTTGGAATTTGGCCAATACTAAAGGGGAACATACTCTTGTCACATTGCAGTTGTAAACAAAATGGCTGCGTCCATGCCAGAGACTCAGTGACGTTTCACTAACGCATTGAAATTGGAACATATAGCCTCAGTAATTAATGCCATGGATTTCTTCACAAGGGATGTAGGTTGTGATGCGTACATTGATAGTTCAGATGAGGCAGAGAACAATACAAGGTATTTTTATGGTATTATTAGAATGGGGACAGATCATGAATATATGAATAATAATATAGATCTCGCAAATAGGCACTACCTTCTTTCTGCGGGGTCCTGGTACAAATGGTTTAAATCGTTACTGCGATTATTATACTTGGTCACTTAAAGCTATTAGAATGTATAATATTTGTAATGATTTAATTGATTAATTCCCCCATAGGATTAACCCTGTAGTCGCAAGTAGTATCTGTTGTCTTGGTGGTATGTATGACTCGCAAGTACTTTTCAAGTAGTATCTGTTATCTCGCAAGTAGTATATGTTGTCTCAGCAGTATGCACGACTCACAAGTAGTATCTGTTATCTCACAAATAGTATATTAGTATCTGTTGCCACGGCAGTATGCACAGCCGAGGTTCCCAGCAGGTTAGGGCCAGGGATTGGTTTAGTTCATTTTGATTCTCAGAATGGAATGATCGCACCACATGCTAATAAATAACACCAATAAATAATCAACCAAAAAAGTTTATTAGGTCATTTGAAACACTCAGACAACGCCAACACAGTCAGTAACTAATCAACATCATTTTGTCAGCGTAAATAGACATATTAGCAATTGTATCCATGTCACTTTATAATTGGAAGGCAGTAATCAATATGTGTTGGATCGCCATAATAGAAACAGACCAGGACCGCACAGAAAAGGTAGTGCCTGCAATCGAGTCAGTAGACTCAATAAACTCTACAATGCCACACACATTTAAAGATGTTTTTTATTAGGCAGCAAGCCCAACATTCCAAGAATAACATATTTACTTTTTTTTTTTCTTTTATAATCCCCAATCAGGCAACACATGTCACTATGCGGACACGTGTCCGGTTAGTCTCCTGTATATATTTGGACATGGATGCTATTTTTAGATCATGGCTACCTCCAGTGGCGCACAAACCAGCTCAGTCCGGTGGTCATTGTTTGAATTCAGTCATGGTGGAAGGACATGTTTTCGCCATCTTCAAAGAATTTGAATCTGAATTAAATTTGTACAGCACTGAAACCACTTAGATTTAGATTTAAACAATGGCAGCACTTATTGAGGTTCATTGCATCTAAACAATAAAATCCTTATTTTTTTTTTTTTTTTTACATTGTAGTTGTACGATAAATCTAGATCTAGAGTCAGTGCGTTAAAGGGGTGTTCGCACTATTTGCATCATGTCAAATTCAGTTTGAAGCAGGATCGTCCGATTGTAGCCTAATTGCTTTACGTCTAGAATGGAATGGATGGTCTTGGTTCAAATTGGTGTAATTTGAGATGATGTGGGTATCAAGTAGTGCATACACCTTCCTTATCTACTGATCCTCCGGTCCTTTAGGTACAAAGTTTGTACATGTAATAATTTTTTTTGTAATGGTGGGGGGGAGGGGGGCATTTCAGTGTTCTGTGGGCTGGTGTTCAGCTTTTATTTTCCAGAATCTATTTTAGAAGAAAACAAAAATCTGTGACGAAATTTAAAAAAAAAGAAAAATCATGCCTATGTCATATGGCACACCAAACACTTCCAGTGCAATTTATCAACTGAATATGAATACAGTTTATCAACAGAATTAAAATCACAGGGACAAACGCTTAAAAAATGAAAACAAGAATTTCAATATAACTTAATCCACAATATTACTATATTATTTAAACACAAAGATATTCCTTAAACCTTTCCAAGAAAAAGGAGTGCGAATAATAAGTACGTGTACATGTATTCCAATTATGATTTCAGCACAATATACTGGATTTTTTTTTTTTCACCTGAATTTATAAATAAAACCCATAGAGTTTTAGTTATTTACTTACATATACGTGAATTATTTATTTTTTAACCTCAGTACAGTAAATTCCGTATCCAACGAGCTCGGACTCTACGTCACATCAGATCTAGCTATTCCAACAAGTTAAATACATATGTATAATTAAAAATCCCCATTTATTTCCCTTTATGAGGCTTAGTCTCATTAAAACACCTCGGATGGACTGAATGCAAAAGTATGCAACCACATTCCAATGAGATCTAAAACTAGTCCTTAAGTTTAAGTCTACAGCCATACACTGACTGACGAGAACAAATGCTATATATGTCTCTTTAATGCTTCTACATGTACATGTACTTCTAAAGCCCTGTAACCGTTTTTTACAAGAGCCACTCACTGATAAATATCAAAATATTTTGCCCCTGAATAAGGAAAAAACTTGGAATGTTACTTCAACTACACTGTATTTATAATTTCGGTAGAGTGCATCTGAATAATCTAACATTTTGCAAACAAAGGCCCACTGAAAACATGAAAGCTACTCTTCCTCTTGCTCCTCTCCAAGATAGATGTGACTGTCGATGATGGGATTGTATTGCCTGGGATTGTATCATTCATGATGAGTCCTGGGCCTATGTTCACTGTTATGATGCCAAAAGTGAGGGTCACAGATCATTATATGAAATTTCTGACTGATTTTGATGTGTGAAAGCTTATGAATTTGTGTTTCAATCACACACACAAAAAAATAGTCTGTGTGTGCTGATATGCATGTGTGTGTGGTGGAAAAAAATATTGTGAGTTATTTCTATTTGATACTAGAAGTAGAAGTATGATGAGATGAAGTTAAATATATCTCATTTTTTACTGTTACTGAAATCTGGATTTTTATTTTTAAAAAAAAAGGTTATTATTATTTGTCGCTTTGAAAATTAGTGAAAATTGACCTTTGAAAAACACACAATTGATAAATGGGTTTTTAAAATTTTAAATACCATTTCACAACTTGGGGGTAAAATATACAACATTGCCTCAAACTGTTTTCAACGATTAATATTAAACACATTCCTACTATTCCCACGAGCCTATATCAGTTCAACATCAATGGGCTTCTCAGTGTTTAAAAAAAACAACTTTAAAAGCATTTCATATATCATAGAGGGGTCTACAAATATAGCAGAGTGACAAAAGGAGAGTTGTACTATGTGTAGGTTGTGAAATAATGTGCATCACTCATTCTGGTCCAAATAGAAAGGCATTCATTTACCTAAACTAAAAGCTATTTAGCCATACAATATCACGACAAAGATATCATATCAATTTAGCAAAAACAGACAAATAAACAAACAAAAAACAGACAAATGAGAAAGAGAGAGAGAAAGAGAGAGAGAGAGAAAAGAACAGTCTCCCATGCTACTATACTACTTGAAAGTTGAATGGATGGAGATACACTCAAAGTAGTCAAAGATGTCCAGAAAAACTATTTAGAAGGCTATCTACAGCAAAAATATTGAAATATAGATCTACAGCTTGAATTTTACATCACACACATATGTACAGTACCTAATAATGCAGTATAGATCTCATAAATGGTCCACACATCCCCACATGATAAGCGTCGGTAGGCTAACGTTTGAAAATGCAAGGATTGTCTTGTCAAACATCATAGATCCAGATCTAATTTAGGCCTGCATGATTTCTTACAAGTAGATCTAATGAAAAACCTTCTATTTCTAAATGTATTCCAATCCAAATATTGGGACATGTGTCCGAATATCGCCAGCCATCAGGTAAAGCCTAGAATAGCTAGACTAGATCTAGATCTAGACTACATCATATGAAATAGAATCCTTAGAAACTTGTCAAAGTTAGATTTTATAGAACAAGTTTGGCTCTAGACTTGTTTTTGGTATACATATGTGACCATATCTCTGTTCTGGCATAAAATCTAGATCAAGACAGAATTAAAATCGGAAGGGCAAAGACCTCTTATCAAGATCTAGATCTCTCCATTCCATAACTCCTTCTACTACAAAGTACACCCTCATAAAGAAAAAAAATAATAAACACACAAATAATTCAAGGAACAGAAAAGAAATTGACCCATAAAAAAATACATGCTGACACCAGTAGAGTTGGAGATCAAACCCTCCTTTCTCGCTTGATGACATAATCTAGCAAACATCTCCTGCAAATAGCCCCTCAACAAAAAAAATTGTATAGAGAAATACAAAAATCATGTCAAACATACACACATGCACGCATGCACTATGCAGGCATGTACACACACATACACAAGCACTTTTTTATCTTGGGCTGTATAAGTTTTAAAGGGCAAATAATCAGAAAATGCACATCTTTAAGCTTGAAGGCTCACATAATTATATGTAAACATAATTCATTCATTGTGAACAAATACCCCTAAAAAAAAATACTGTGTTTCTTTGAATTTCTCAGTTACAGAATTTGGCATAGGGAAAAAAATGCCTGTTTTATAGTTGTAACATTAGCATTCTGATTTGCAGCCTACATAATTACTTAGCATATTAGTTAACCCCTTCACTGCTCTCTTGATGCTTAATGTACGTCCGAATACGTCCGATGCAATATTGACGTGCAGCGTATGTCACCATAAGACATGGTTTTATGGTGACATAATATGGCATATGTTGTACGTCAATAGAGCGGTGAAGAGGTTTTAAACTCGACAGAAATGAAATTGCATTGTAGTTCACTGGTGATTCTGCCCATTTTGTGAAATTTTCTTTACGCTGGGGAGGAAATATGCATAGCAGTGAAGGGGTTAAGATTCACAACTATTTTGTTTCAATAATTTTGAAAGTGACTGCAATCTGATCTTGTGTTGTGCTACATAATATATCCAGCAGAGATCAGTCATTGAGAAGTCAGATTGGTTGTTTCTTTCAAATCAATTTTATGTCCAGTGGTCATTGAAGAGTGTGAACATTTTTAGCTAAGGAGATGTATATATATAGAGATAATTTCTGACACTTCATTGTGGGTCCCTCAATGCAAAATACTCAAGTGGAACAGTTCCCACATGTTTTGCTGGTCATGATTTGTTTTGCTTTCATTCTATCATAAATAAAGACTATCATAAACAGATTTTAAAGACAGATAACTATCAATGTTGGATGATAGTCTCATATTTTCATCATTGCTCCATACACTGAGATGATATTGTGGTTTTAGCTTTTTTTTAATGTCATTGTGTATATGACTTCGTAATATATTTTTGTCAGCATTCTCTCCTGTCTTGTTCTCTTATTTCAATATTATAGCTTGCCAAGAAAATAAAATTTCATTATTTATTTTTTTTCTTGACAATGTCCTTGTTGCTACCCAAAGGGTCAATGACCAACTCTCCATCTTCCTGTCATTACTTTAACATTCAGTGATATCTTTATGAATGAGGTTGGCAGGTCGAGCTCATCATTTCCATGTAGGCCGTAATATCTTTTATGCTGTTTGACTTATGTGGCAAAACCAAACTTTTTCAGAAGAAAGTTATTTTTTATCTTGAACACAACTTACGTTGTTTCAGATCTGCACACCTTTTTTCAACATCAAGCCACCTCATATTGTCTTTAATACTGCCACACTGTGACTGGGCTTGCCAGGTTCCCTGTAGTTTAATCAAGGAAAATATGGAGTATAGTAAGTCATCCCCAGTGACTTATTAAATGTTCCTGAGGGCAGGAGTGATTCTTTTGATCGTAACTTTCATTTTTGAAAATGAAACGTGTTTTATTGTGTGTCTTTTTCACTGAAGTCTATTATGATGGTCATAATTGTATTTTAATAATATGAAGTTATTCTCTTAAATAATAATGTATTTATTTAATTTTAGTTCCGAAGATGAAATTGACATAATTCTGCATGGTACACCAAAGCAGAGAAGAAAACTGCAGCGCCTTCAAAATCAACAGCAAGGCAAGAGGATATCAGATCAGCAGTTTCAGAATAATGAGGATAATTCATCAAGTGAAGATGAATTTGAAAAGGAAATGAATGCTGAACTCAATCGACATGTTCAAAGACTAGAATATACAAGAGGTTTGTATAGTATAGTTGTTTTCACTCGCACCAAATTTTATAATGTTTACCATTGCCCAAGTTGAAATGCTAATGAGTCTCTAGTGCTTCAATACACATATCCTCTATGCTCTGATTTTGTGCATATACCATTCATTCTAATTTAAATTGCTTCCATTTTTTCCTCCTAAAGCTGAATGAATAATCAGTAACTTCAAGTCTTTGGTCAGTATCATTGGGATAACTTAATAATTGAATATTTACAAATTTACATGCATAAAATATTGCTCTGAACTAGAATAGAGATTGAAGTGTATTTTACAAAAAGAATTATAAACAATTGTATATTATTGACACACCCTGATCATGATGGTAATAGTATTTATAGCTTTGTCTAAATCTGTTCAGTGTCTGTAAGGTGTGTTGCTCTTTCCTTGATTTTCAGGTGGTTGGAGAAGATCAATCTGGGAAAAGATCATCTAAGTGATTTGAATTTAAATAGATATCTTTCCTTTTTTTTTTTCACTTTTGCAAATTTGACCACTTATGATGGAATGCACAATAAAAGAAGAGTGAAAGTTGTTTAAAGGTTCACAAAATAACTAGTCGTTTAAGTGATTATATCATGTTTTTAACATAATGTAATAGACTTATAGGTTTATTCAAGACTAATTTTAAAAATTGAGCAAGCTAATTTTCCTGTCATTTACATTGAAATCATACCACATTTTCAATCTGTATGAAAGGACTTAGTGTCTTAGTAAAGTCTCTGAACAGAACATGCCTTTCAAAAAGATAACTAAGGACTGCTTTGCCATGAAGTGGGTATGTCAAAGAAACTGTCATCTCAGATTCTGCTGTGTAATGTTTTTGATTTTTTTTATAATCAAATTCTTATCAGGCCAGCTTGCAATTGAAGGAAGTACTCATCCTGAATCTGGTGGCTCAGATAATTTTACTAAAGGCAAAAGCACGTCATCTGCACCAGGCAAAAAGTATGAAGCAGAAAAGCCACCTGAAAGTACCACAGATGAGTATTATGATGAAATCTACTTTGATTCAGATGAAGAAGAAGAAGCTGGTTTTACAAGTAAGCAATGTGTTAGTTATTTCATGATAATGAATATTTATTGACGTACTAACATGTCTCAAGTTTAACAAGCACATGTCAACCAGATGAGAAGTTACACTTTTCAACACTTCTGTAATAAAAATTCCTGTTTGGGAGAATATGATTATTACATGTGCTCTCATTTATCAGAGCATGGTGATATTCACCATATTTTCAAACACTGTGTTATAGATACTGCTGATAGCATGGTTTACAATCCGAGCATTTTTTTTTTTTAATTGGGGAAAAAAAATATTAGGAACAGTAACACAGGGGAAGAAGAATACATGTCACTCTAGGGCTATCATAGTTTTGTTTCACCACAATGTCAGTTTTTGAAAAATTATATCATTAGCAAAGTTTTATACGGAACCATGTGGTACTATGAATTATAACTGAAGATAATAGAAGATAACTTTCTATAAAGTGTCCAATGTTTTTGTATACCTAGGAAAACAGAAGCACGCTGTGATATCAAATGATGACCTGCTGTATGATCCTGACATGGATGATGAGGATCAAAAGTGGGTGGATCAACAGCGCATGAGTCATCGCACTCATGGTCATAAAAGGGGGAAGAAAGCGAAGATGCCAAATAGTGATGCTCTCTTAGATTGCCCTGCCTGCATGACAACTCTCTGTATAGATTGCCAGAGGTGAAGACTTTCAACAATTTATTGTAGGATAGTTCACCAAATCTTATAGGGGATATTAGTTTTTATTTATTTATTATTATTTATTTTGTTTAAAAAATAGAATTTTTTTGTTGATATATGTAGCAACTTTTGACAGTGAGAAAAACGCTACCCACTGGCCAGAAGGACTATAGAGTAAAGGCTTTATAGTTATGCTTTACAGAATGAGAATATCTCTCAAAATATTCTGCATAAAATGTTTCTCCACAGCACATGCAACCTGTTTGAGTTCAACACTTCTCTCTCGTGTCATGAATTTTAATAAAGATCTTTGGATGGCTATAAAAACAGAATTCATTTGACAGACATATTCAAATTTGCTATGGTGTGAAAATACAAATGGTGCATTCCATGTTAGATGGCCAGAATTTGTGTTTTTTAGATTTGAAAATACACTCCCTTCTACTATCTTTCTTAAATGTATACACATTAAAGCGTCAGAAACCAGTAGATCAATTCAGTTATGACATTGTTTTCTATTCAACACCGCTTGTTGGTTTCGTCTTTCAACCTCCTTCCTGGTGGTTATCTTGCTATTCAACACCATGGCCTAAACTTCGGCATTTTTTCAACTTTTTGGACTTTGTTTTTGAAGGTCTACACTGATAGCTGGTATAAGGCCTTATGTCAACTTATTCATAACTTTTTCGTTGTATATGTGTCAAAGTGATATTGCTTTTCCATGGTGTAAAGTTACATTTGGATGCTAACTTTTGAATTCAGTACTAAAGGCATATATATTTCATTGAACCGCAAAGTGACACACATAACAAAATATACACAAAAGTTTGATTAGCAACCACAGATGGGATAGGATTAAAAAATCCATTTATTTTGAAAATCAAAACAGATACCTTTACTCCAGGCAGAAGGAATTTTTGAACAGTCTTTTATCAGAGAGGAGAAAATAGCTGGTGACACACATAACGTTATGTGTGTCACTGGTTGGGGGACACACATAACGAACTGCTATAATTTAATTTCTTCATCAGTTTTAAGGCTGAAACGTATTTTGTTGCTGAGGTTAAATAGCACTTAACTGATATTAGATTGAAAGGTAAATTAAAAAAAAAAAAAATTTTTAATTTCAAAATTAAAACTTAAGGATTACAGAAGCTTTATATAATAATCTCAATCTAGGCTGAACAGGAATCAGTACATCTAGTACATTACATGACCATTGTATTATTTCTTCACTTGGTTATGACTCAAATCATTCACACAAAAACAGTGACTGATTATAATTTGAATCCTAAATTAAAAATTTCTGATAGAGTCAGATAGTTTCTTCATCCAAACCACTGAGCCTCTGTAAGTTTTTCTTCACTGTCAAGCCAACACTGTCTCTGCAATATGTTGAATTTTTTTTATGCTTTTGATAGATGTGATGGTAGAATCTCGTGAACTTTCCTCATGGAAGCCCTTATTTCCTGCTATCCAGATTGCAAAGCTTTCAATTTTTTATTCTCTCTGTAACTTTTTGACATCCACATACTTTGAGCTGCGGCTCTGCAGTATTTTCCTTAAACATTTTCTTTCTCAAATCTCAGTTCCACTTTCTGATTCTCATTTCCTCTCAATTCAGCATTATTTGTGATTTTTCTTAAATATTTCTTTTGTCTTTCTGTGTCACGAACTTCCTTTCTGGATGTTGAAGGGTGTTTGTCGTGATGTAATAAGTGGCGATCAGGTGGTGAATGCAGATGAGACAATACAATGGTGGAGAAATCACAACAGAAATCCTCACGTCGAAATGATGCAGAATTTATTGCAGGTGCTTGATATACATACAGTCTCCAGGGCAGCTGTCTAGCTCCAATACACACAGCTCTCACTGCAGTGCATCCGTCCTCTTC
>JBCEWB010221372.1:0-24055 GCA_039654565.1 Peronia peronii
AGATAGATAGATAGATAGATAGATAGATAGATAGATAGATAGATAGATAGATAGATAGATAGATAGATCTAGAAAAAGAATGTATGTATGTGTGGGGGCTGGGGGGGGGGGGGACATTTTTGAAAAGCAACATACATCATTATTATGATATTCGTAATCGTATGAGTTGTTAGACTCGAATTTTGCACGTCCCTTTATCCAGATATAATTTTCCGTAGCAACTATAGATTGCTTGACCGTTTTCTGGAATAAAGTAACAGACATTGATGGCACAGACATTGGGCAGACATTATATAGAATCAACATTCATCCAGATTTTCCCATCCCCATCTTTTCCTATGCTCTTCCCTCCTCCTCCTCCCCTCCCATCATCACCCACAACCCCTGCATATCTCCTCTGACATCAAGTGACAAAATATCACCTTCATGTAAGGCTGTCGGCTTCGAAAGCTCAACAGCACTTTGCAGATAAATGGAGACACTTTATTCCCGATCAGGGTGAAAGGTTCTAGAGCGCGCACGGCGTCCACATAGTCGATTCGGGCAGCGTCCATCTTTGTCATGGCAACCGCCAGGCTCATGTCTTTCTTAGGGACCGCCGTGGCGGCGTAAGGATTCAGGTCCCTCCGCAAAACAGTGTAGTGCTAGATGGCATAGATAACAAGCTTCTTTAGCATATGTTAATATTTATAACAGTAGGAATGATTGTTTCACTTTATTGTCGACGGATTAAATTAAATACCTCAGCCTATTATACTTTTATGAGCACAGGGTTTTGAAATAATTCGACGTTTGATAATCTTAACACTTGCAATGATATAAGCACACGTTAATATCAATGCTATGGTCGTGGCGGTAGCAGATCACTGGGATCACTGGGAAGAGGCTGGGCGACATGCTCTCAGGTGGCGGTGTAAGCCAATTCTGGACTTGCAAACTCTGGAGCAGTTCAAGCACATAAAGTTTTGGTTGTTGGTTCCAGGTTGGCTGGCGCTTTTCTTGAGTTGCAGCTCTTTGGACGGCTCAAAGCTGTCTGCTGCGGATTTGATGTCCTCCAGTCCGGTCTGTTCTTTGCCAGCTGTTCCCATTCTCTATGCTCGATGCCAGCCTGTGGAATTGGCGCTTCAGCTGGTCCTTGATACGTTTGCGAGGGGCCCCGAGGCCACGCTTGCCTTGGCGAAGTTCACAGTAGAGGACGGCTTTCGGCATTCTGGAGTACTCCATGCGTGAGACATGGCCCGCCTACCTGAGGTGTCTGATCATCAGCATTGTCTCGATGCTTGTCATATTGGCTTTGTCAAGGACTTCTTCGTTAGTGACGTAGTCCAGCCACTTGATGTTCCTGATGTTGCGGAGACATCTCTGATAGAACCGCTCAAGGAGTTTCACTTGTTTCTTGTACAGAACCCAGGGTTCTGATCCGTAGATAAGCGTAGTGAGGACCACTGCCCCGTATGCTTTGATCTTGGTGTCCAGGAGCAGTGAATGGCTTCTTCAGACACGTTTTTGCAGTCGTCCGAAAGAACTGCTGGCTTTGGCGATGTGGTTATCGACATCTTTCGCTGTGGTAGCATCGTTGGAGATGACGTTTCCGAGGTGTGTGAAGTGCTCCGCTGCATTGAGGACGTGCCCATCGAATTCGATGTGGGATGGTATACTATATATGTCCCTTGTGGAGGCTTCTGATACAGCACTTCTGTTTTCTTCGGGCTGATTGTTAGCCTGGAGGCCTTGGCTGTCTGTGCGAATCTGTTGACGATAGCTTGGAGAGCTTCTTCTGTGCTGTGTGTGCTAGGAGAGCACAGTCGTCTGCAAACAGCAGGTCCAGTATTAGTTCCTCAAGTGTCTTGGTGCAGGCAAGGAGTCGGCGCAGACTGAACACGCTGCCTTCGGTTCGGAGCCGTATGTAGACTCCCTCGTGCAGGTCTTCTTTTGCTTCTCGGAGCATCATACTGAAGGAGATCGTGAACAGGGTCGAGGCTAACACACAGCCCTGCTTCACGCCGTTCTCAATGGGGAATGTGTCCGACAAATCGCCGTTGTGCTTCATTTGACTCTTCTGACCGATGTGTAGCTGCCGCAGGATGGTGAGGAATCGCATTGGATACCCGAGTTTAGCTGAGGATGTTCATAGTCCCTCTCTGTTGACTGTGTCAAAGCTTTCGTCAGGTAGATGAAGGCAGCGTACAGGACCATACTTTGCTCTCTGCATTTCTCTTGAATCTGGCGAAGGACGAAGATCATGTCTGTGGTGCCCCGGTTGGCGCGGAAATCGCACTGGCTTTCAGGGAGGACTTCCTCTGCAATGGCTGGTATGAGTCTGTTCAGGAGTCACGTGCCAAGATTTTGCCGGCAGTCGATAGTAAGGTGATGCCCCGGTAGTTCGAGCAATCTGACTTCTCACCCTTGTTCGTGCACAGTGATACTATTACTGCATTCCGGAGATTCCCTGGTAGTTCCCCTTTCTCCCAGCATAGCGTGAACAATTAAGTTTGTCAGCTTCTCCAGGAGTTAGTCACTACCGTGCTTGTACACTTCTGCAGGGATGCCGTCTACTCCAGAGGCTTTGCGTATCTGTATCTGCTTAACTGCAATCTCCACCTCCTCCAGTGAGGGAGGGCTGTCGAGCTCGTGCTTGACTGCTGGTACTCTATGTTGTCGATGGAGGAATCTCGACCGAGCGGGGTGGCCGAGCGGGTGTCCCAAACAAGGATCCGTAGTGTTCCGTCCAGCGGTTCAGGATGTCCTTTCTGTCTCTCAGGAGGGTTGATCCGTCTGAAGAGCGGAGAGAGGGGCTTGTGTTTGGTGTGTAGTCCATAGGCTTTCCTGAGTGCCTCGTAGAAAGCCCTGATGTTCCCCGTGTCTGCATGGAGTTAGGTTCTTTCTGCCAGCAGTGCCAGCCACCGGTTGTTCTGAATCTCTGCAGGGTGCTGCAGGCGTGATTGTACGAGGATTTTGCAGCTTGATTGTCTGGATCGGACAGTGTTCTTTGACGACAGGAGCGTTTTTCTCGAATGAACCAATGCTATGATAGCCTAGGATAATCAGATCTGTCCAGATGAGCAGTTGAGTAATACACCAAAGTTGTGAATGAAACACTTTGTTTTTAGCCATTTCAGGCAATTCAAAATGGCGGCCGAAGCTTAATGGCTTCATCCAAAGTCCTGCTGGTCCTTTGACAGTACTTCTAAACAGTAAGATTGTCTCGCTTTGCTGTCGACAGGGTAAATTAATAGTCAACGTGTATTAATTGTTTAGATGCACGGAATTTTGATACATGTATTTGACTTTCAGTAGCCAAATACAATGGCATTCATTAAAATCAATATCATGATAGCCTAGAACTATCTAGATTATCTAGAACTGTGCCGATGGGCCGTCAAGTATAACTTTAAATCAATTAAACAGTTTGTTTACAGCTATGTCAGGCAACCGAAAATGGCAGCTAAAGCTTCAAGGCCTCATGCAAAGTAGCCGACTGCATGTCGGTTTAGCCTGACTCTGTGTATCCCTTCACACTACAAAAACATACCTCGCCCAGTCTGCCAGAGCCCAGGTGACCCAGATACTCCATGAAGTAAGTATGGTCTATCTCTCTGTCGTCATTAATACTCCGATCTTTGATTGGTGCAGGAAATACAGAGAACTGCGCATACATAATGTGAGGAGAATGATTGCTTCTTGATAAGTTTACAGCGGCGAAATACAAGTACAGTGTTTGCGAGAATGATTAGTTTAAAACAGTTTACGGTGATGATATACGTATAATTATAATAGCGGTTACGAGAATAATTTTTCCTGAGAGGTTAGCAGAGATGAAATATATGCATAACTATGCTTCAGAAGTTACCTCTTTTTCTTTTTCTCATAAGTTTGGGTCTATGTGTGCATTTGTCTGTATTTGAGCGCTGCATCAGCAGAGACATTGCTATTTAACGCCAGTCCTGATATCAATGGTTCTTAAAAGTTAACGCACATCACTATAACTATTATGCAATATTTTTATTGTGCAAGTTCTAGAGGACTATTCAACGCAATGGAGGCATTACAATTTGATAAACAAAATAATGACCATAAGAATTTGACGAAATCATCCCAGAATTTTAGATCCGGCAATTTTAGATCTAACTTTTAGTTCAGCAAGAGAAACACATCTAATATAGACTCTTTGTCAAGATGTCTGCATTATTTGACTGAGACGATTGCTTTAACAAGCCAATGAATGTGTGGTAGTGAAAGAGTTAAATAGTTCAGGGTATCTATGCGATTTGCTCACGTAGAGATCTTTGGTGAAAGACGGAAATTTCTCATCTCTAGTGGTGTCTCTCCCGTGCCCGGTGTATACACAAGCCGACACCTTCTCGGGGTGGGGCTTGAGGCGATCCCTGAAACGCTGAGCAAACATAGTTTTGAAGGAAGGACATGGAATGAAGAAACATCTAGTGACTCATGGAAACAAACAAAATCATAAACTTGTATTAATGTTAGTTCGATGGAGGTATTTGGTCCGTGGGTAACGTTATAACACGGATAACATGATGATGGAGGAGATATTTTTTTAAGAAAACAACGAACAAACAAACAAACAAAAAAGCCCTTATAGATCTAGATCTATATTACTTCTTAGAATACAGCAAATTAAAAAAATAAAGAGGGAAAAGATTACATTCAACTTTTAAGCCTGGAAGTGGTGTCCAGTAAAGAGTTAAAAAATAAAGAAATACATCGACTAAGTTCTTGTGTTTTGTGGGTATGGCTATAAAACCTATGTTCCTAATTAAAATCTAGTCATCTGAATGACAAATTGACACAGAAAGACTTGTAGATCTACGTGGCATTATTAATCTTAGCTCTGACATTGAGGTTTTAGTTGTAAAACACTAAATTTTCGTATATTTTTCCTCGTCAGTGTACTAGCATCATACCGCTAATGAGGATGCCATATTGATTCGCATTGCATAGGTTGATGAATTTCCGGATATTGGGATTACGCAGTGCACATAGCACTGATAACTACAGCAACACTGTACTATAACAGCACAAAACTCTCCAAACCACAAAAAAAGAAAGGTTATTAGAAAATTAAAAGAGAATGACGTCATTGGATGAAGTAGTTAGTCATTACAGCATTTAGAATCCCCCGCGGGGCCTGGAGTCTATAAATAGGTTCTTTGCTTTGCTCCCGCCTGCAGGCGGTGAAAGCCCGCCATCGGTGGGATGTCTCCCACGGAATGTCATCCTCAACGTTCCAGGGGTAACATCTCTTCTCTCTCTCTCTTTGCTCCTGTCTTCTGTCCCGCTTTCTTTCCTCTCTTCTTCGTGACGTGTAAACGTATCTTACCGTGTTTGACACAAATATAGCCGTGATCGTGCTGTGTTGTGCCGTTAAATCTCAACACAAACAAACAAACAAGCAAACAAATAAACAAACAGCAATTAGATATTACTATTATAATTATCCAAGCTCTTTCATCAGGAAACGATGTCCTAGAAAATGGAGTAAAACTGTAGACTTCATAGAGCATCATAGAATGAGCTATTTTTCTCAGCGAGCTAGGTTGCTTCCCTTTGCCAAGTACAAGGGATGGAGGACAAACATTGCAAAGAAGGAAAACTTCACTCAGTTTATTTATCTGTTTGTTTGTGTTGGGATTTAACGGCACTTTAGCACGATGACGGCTATATTGTGCCAAACACGTTGGGTACAGTTATATGTTCACAGGCTGATCAAAATATATAATACAGATAACATGTAACGTTGAACGGACGACTCGTTTATGAGTTATAAAAGGATATCAAAATGTGTATATAAATTGGGATAATCAAATATTGTATAGCAAAACTAGAAAAATGGATGTAAGCAACTTTGCAGCTTCTCGTGGGGATCGTCGCATGCCAGTCAAGTTATGTGTTATATAGTGATGTTATTCGGTGAATTTTCTACAGTTTTCTGTTATTTATGTTTCATATAACAAGCGAAAAAGTGACTATTTCCTGCATTACAATGCTTGTGTTCTACCTCTTGCTCTTCGCGAGGGGAAATAATTTGGTTGACCTTCAAAATGGCTCATTAAGACTTAATGGTCAGTACATGGCATGAGAATGCTGTCCAGAAGTCTTCAGTATATATGACGGTGTCAGGCTTCAGAGACAGATTGGCGACCAAAAGATAAGTGGTTGGATGGAGTGGAAGAAATACTGACAAGGAACCAGCTATTTGTCACTGACGCCACAAGTGTTTTTTTGTTTGTTTGCTTGTTTGTTTCATGCCTTTCAATTCTAAGAAAATAGGATTATCTTGGCATTGAGTAGCTGCTTGTTTGTTTTTTTTGTTTTGTTTTGTTTTGTTTTCTTTTTTGTTTGTTTTGTTTTTGAGAATTCTGTAGGTAGAAATCTGGAATTGGAAATTTTGCCCGAACAGCGGCACTCCGCCTACACTTCCTCGATTTCTAACTGCCAAGGGTTCTCTAACGAGCGTAACGCACACATAGGACCTCTGAAATATATTATTCGCCATGCCATAGACCAGACGTCAAACTCCAGGCCACGGCGACCCTCTTCCCATGTCTGCCTCAAAAGACCACAACCTCATTTCCCTCGGCGCTTCACGGCATGAACACCAAATAAACTGCCTTGCATTGTCATTAGGCTACTGCAGATCTTCACAGAACGATCAGATTTCCCTCCCTTACCCACGATGTTACTGTGGATGGTTATCATGGCACCGAAATTGTGATCTGATTCTCAAGGTGTCGAAATATTTTGGGAGCCAGAGTGTTAACAAGAGCTTTGTTTTTTTCAGCCAGCTACGCTACTTCCCGTTGCCAGACACAAGAGGTATCATTATAAACATTGCAAAGAAAGAAAAAACAACAGCTCTGCTCTTGCTACTGGAAACACGTGAGACCAAAAAGAAAAAAAATCATCACATGTATATCCTTACAAAAGTAATCAAATCAAAAAGAAAAAATCATCACAAAGTGAAAACGAAAAATATGTTCATCACATTATTATAGTGGTTTTCAGAATTTTCTGTTACTCATATTTCAAATATTGAAAAAAAAAAAAAAAGATTTGTTCCCTCTTTGCAATGGTTATAAATATACCTCTTGAACCTGGAAAAGGGAAGTAATGTGACTGAAAGTCAAACTGGTTCTCTGTAAGATCTGTCCTATAAATCTGCAACAAAACCCACAATAGGCTTATGGACTCGAAAACTGCTGAATGGATCCATATGAAATTTGGCACACAACATTGTTGCACCTAGATCTGTGTTTCTATGTACATAAAACCGAAAAAAAGCCTATTATCTTTGACGTTATTCTAAAAATGCGATAATAATATTGAATAATAAACTCGCGAGACTGCTTGATCCGAATAATTGTACGTTCAATAGTCTGATGCGTTCAAGTTACGTTTTCTTTGAGTACCATTCAGTTTAATCAACCAAAATATCAGCATCGAGGTGCGCACGCTTTGCCATACATTTTAAGTCGCACAGCTATGTTTTAAAAAATCTTCCACGGAGGGGCCAGGCTAAATAAAATTTGCTCCTTGGTAAGGAATCATATGTGACTCAGGACAAACACATCCAACGAAAACAACAGACACACAGATATCTGAACATGTAAAGATGAAAATAATGCCTAACAAAACAAAGAAACAAAATGTACATGTATCTAAGGAAAAGATGACAAAAACAAACAAACAAACAAACAAGCAAACAAACAAACAAGCAAACAAACAAACAAACATTTTATTTATTTTAAATGTTTATTTATCATAAAATAAATCCAAAAATGTTTCTTTCAGGAAGTGATAACCCATGCTCTATGGAACGGACAAAAAACTTGCACACTTACGCAATCAATCTTTATAATATTTATATATATATATATATATTTATGATATTTGTAGTTTTGTACAAAATAACATTTTCAATAGAGATAAGATAGGCATGAATTAATTTCTAATTGCAAAGTCATAGAAACAGTCAGCAGTTGGAAAGGAGAGGCAAGTCATGTGTCTAAGAAAATACAAACAACACCTAAGTAATGTTTCGATGTCACCCATGGTCTGCTGGTAATGGACACATGCTAACAAAATCATCCCCTTAACCTATTCTCAATCAGAATCTCTGTTCTCTTCTCTTTACTGGAAACAGTAGGTTGACAATTGCACTCTGTTTTCAGAATAGATGATCATTTAACTTTATTACTGGAATGGTCTTCTTTGCTAATCTCTAATTTCAAATTATGAGAATTTGTAATGATTTCTCAAGTTTAAATTCTGGTAGTAAAGGATTGAGAGAGAGTGTGTGATGGAGGAAATAATGTGCATTACATCTAGGCCTACTATTTCAAACTAGAACTGCAAATTCCTATCCCTGGACTCACATTGACAAACATTTAAAAAAAAAAGTTTTCGAACTGATAAATGAAACATTGTCAAGAACACACATTTTCAAGAAAATGCCCAGTACGTCAACTTTATGGAGCGAGTATCCATACATTTCTCGGCTAAAAGCTGGTTCACCCTCAGGAACGTTGCACAGTGTCTGAACAAATAGTTTTTATTCTAAAACAAGTAACAGAGGTAAGGCAGGTCACTTGAGAATAAAAAACAAAAATACCTGATCTTTATATACTGCATAGTCTTTTTCTTTTGAGGGTTAGTTTTACTTAGAATAATTTGTCAAATTCGTCCATTAAATTTTCATAATTGAAAACAGTATAAATGTAATCAACCAATAGCTAAATAAAAACATGTTTCAAACACTTGTATTGATCCATTTGAAGTAGTTATTGCTGCTGCACTACAGTACTGTAAGGCATGTAGTAGGAATGCATTGTAAAGCTCACACCTCAAACAATTATTCAAATACAGACTTCCTTATTGTGATTGAACAATAACAAAAATCAACTAACATCAGATTGAATATGAGGAGTGCAGGCTTTTTCATGCAGAATCTTCTCTGTTTCATCCACTAACTAGTTGGCCTTCCTGTCTAATGCAGCCTCTTGTAATTTATGTAAACATGCTGGAAGAAAAGCTGTGATGTTCTGAATTTTTGTTACATAAGCAGATATAGAAAAAGAGTATATTCTGTTTAACTCTTTCAACTCCAAGCTACATGATGGTACCCTGTGCAAGAGTCTCCAGCAGAAGGTTATACCTTGACTTGTGCTAACCGTTACATAATTACCAATCATCTGTCCTTATAATTGTTTCAAAATAAAGATGGCATTAAAGCTGTTCATTGCTAGCTAATGAGGACTGCAAATTATTTTGTGCTTTGCCACACTAATCCTGTATAATGAATCATGTATATGCAGATCTGTGGAATGTGTCAAGATTCAAACTACTGTGATTCTGGTATTACTTCATTTGTGAGTTTCTTTATGCTTAAATTTATTTCACAGGAGAAACACTCATTAAATTTGATTTCCCTGTGAACATGCTTGTCGATCTCTCTAATATAAATTCAGGTTTAGAGCTATTATAAACTTGCCATATCCAGTAGACAGAAATTCTGTGATCAGATATAGATCAATAATATGAAGATATAAGAACATCTGTTGTAAAAAGAAATAAGAAAAAAACAGTGTACTCATTCCTATTGTGTATTAAGTATTGCTTCATTTTATTTCCATAAGAAGGTTTATAATGGAATATGTCTTGAACGCAGACAATTCTTTTCATCACTAGGAATGGGTATTTCTACATCATTCAACAACAGATTGTTTGTTACTAAAAACACAACAAACAGCAGCAACAACAAAGGATCATACTGTAAAACATTTTATATACAACTGTGTGATGCATATCTAAAGAGTGGCGTTGCATTAGTAAATTAAAAAAAAAAAAAAGATAAAAAAGAGAAGAAACAGGAATGCTTTTTGCATGACTTTTTTTTTTTCCTTGCATGAAAATGATTACATGGAAATTTTTCTAATGGTCCCTTGGGTTCTTATTTTGTATGGATGAAAAATGTACAGAGAACATATATGTAAACTTAGTTTGTGATTCATCATTTGATTAACTTATAAAACTAAACAGAAAGAAGTAAAGGCACTTGCTCACAGAATGTAACTTTGCATATTCATCTTGAAAGAAAGACAACACTTAATAATGATATTCAGATGATGAATATGACACAACTATGAGTGTGACATAGTTCTTAACGTGAGAAAAAAGAAAAGAAAGGAGGAAGGAGGGTGGGGGGGGGGGGGGGCTCTTTTTTTTATAGGAAAGAGACAATTAAAGTGAAATGTGATAAAGTAAAAAAAAACTGGCTGTCATAATATAATCTCCATATTGTTACATGTTTTAACACATTTGTGTGGAAGTTGAATTGGCTAGGCTCATACCATGTGGCACATAGTGCAAGACATATCAGGTTAAAAGACAATGGAGGAAGAAAGTGAAACAAGCATCACACAGAAACAATGACTGACCAAATAGGCAATAAACAAAGCAATGGATACATATACAGTTTTTCATTAAAAACAATTACCCACGCACTTCAACACACACACAAACCTCAACTGTGAAAGTAATTATGCTACAAATTATATACAGTGAAATGTAAAATGGTCTTTACTCGTCCACACATGTATATCCTTACAAAAGTAATCAAATTACATGGCCTACAGTTGCCAAATTATCATAACAAATATAGTTTTTATTGATGAAGTAAACAGTATTTTTTTTATGTGTGTCAAGATTCATCAATACATTTTACAATCCAAGTTGAAAATTCTATTACTCACCCTCGAACACACAATATTCTCACTTACATGTAAGCATATGATTATGGACATGCATGTGTTATTCTCAAACCAACGTCTTCATGGATTACATATATTTATATTTGTTTCAGTATAGACCATAAAAGAACGTACTTACGAGATGCATACCAAAACTGAAACATGTAATCATAATCATTTCTGTACAATTTTCAATTCTGAAGTTACAATAGTACAATATTTATACATTATTTCATTTAATCATCAGCTCTCATTCAACCAGTGAAACAAATTTGTTCCGTCACACAGTTAACTGTAGAAAAAACAACTTTTCTTTTACACTCACAGAAATCTCTTTCGTCCATCCAAGCGAAAATACCTGCATCTGAAGTACATTCAGCAAAACACATTTATGTTATATATATATATGTGACATTATCAGTTGTATTTGGCGCCTGAGTAAAATGATTTAGTTGTTTGTACTCAAGTTTGAGATCATGATGAAAGTGGCGCTAGAGTTGAGAGCCGGCAACTCATATGAAGATTATATCTTTATCATGGCAAAGATGACATTCATTGTGTCCTTGCTGTCTCTACAAATACACTTGTATAAGTTAACAGTGTCTTTTATACCTACTGATTACATTTACATCAAGGAGTTTCTGTCATTTACAACAGATTATTCATTCTCATTTCTCACTAAATGATTATTAACAAGAAAACAAAAGCAACAGAAAAGTTTGACTCTCAAATACCACATAACTATTAATCCCAATGCTCTTGTCAATAATGATATCATAAAAAATGAAAGCATAGTTGAGTTCTCAATTTTTCATTTTTGGGAATGAACACGATCTCAGAATTATGAATTTCATATTTTCTCCACAGAAGACCTTTTTACTGTGTAAGACTTTTATGATCTCTACAGAAAAAGGTGAATTATTTATGATCATCCTCTCAATGCAACAAATTTCTAAAACATTTCACAAATCTCAGGTCAACTGAAAGCAGAATAAATCTGCACATTTGTGAAATTTAATCTCAAGTTCCATGGCCTCTTCACTTAATGCTGATGTCATATCTAATGCAATTACTTTAATGCAAAAGGAATGTATTAAATTAATATCTTATCACCTCTTTCAATATCTACATGACTTAACTTTGAAAAAAATGTCTCAATAGTAAAAGACGCTGGGTATAGGTCTATATCATGTGTGGGTAATATGCCCTGACAACTGAATAGAACATCTATCAAACAAAATGACTTCTGCTCCTCCGGAATAAACATTACTTATCTAGTGAAAAGGTTAGATGTACATATTGTCACTGTCATCAGATTTTCGATATGTATGTATGCAATAAACTTTCTTGAATAGTTAAAAAAAAAATCATACATATATACACCTTTCAGCCTACACATTTTCACTGATACGTTTATCCCACATTATCCACACAGTCAATGCTTGCATAGTACGACAAGGCAATTCAGCATCTACCATTCTTCAAACAAAAACAAACTAATAAAATGAAACATAACAAACAAAAGAATATACAGCATCTTTAGAAAAGCAGTACACTTGGATAGATTCATTTCCATTTTTTTCTCCTTTTTCATGAAAATATTCTCTGGAATTGGCAACACAATGTTTCTTCCACAAAACAAACCGTTCTCACAAGACTATGTCTTCTAATCTTTAATGTTACTTATGTCTCAGTGAGTCTAAGACACTGATTATGAATGCCATGCCCTGACTAATACTGACACCCACTACAGAATGTCCTTCGCATTGAATATCTTTTTCTACGAAAACATGCAAAGAACTGAGGGTCGAAAATCCAAAGCTTCATCTTGGAAACCAAGTAAATGTAACCACAGAATAAAGAACAACTTGAGAAATTTGGGACACATGGTTCATGTGACACTGGTTAACTGCCCCTGTTTTTATTTTTTTTTCCTTTAACCTTCCTAACATCACGATATTTCTGTCAACTTCATGTTCTTGGAAGCCTTTGTTACCGAGAAGTAAATTCTAACATACTATATGACCTACAACCCATGCCTAAATCAATTTCTAGAAGTGTTAAAGCAGGTGTTTTCCAAAGAAAAGTCTTAATCTGAATTGTGACGTTGTGTAGTAAACCAAACTTCTGACCATGAGATGAAAAATGAAGTGTGAAAAGTTCAGAATAAAACAGAAATATTATTCTGAAGAAGGTGTCCATTGAAAACTTGATCTTCTAGTTATAAAAATCACATATGATACCAAGTTACAGCACTGCTTTTCTGGGCAATTCTTTCAACAGCTCATAAAGACAGTCATATTCCTTTGCACATTACAATAATAACAACAAAACAATGTCATATATTCAGGACCTTACTATTACTTAACATGACAACTTTTGCCTGAGGCAATTCTTCTCTGTGCAACAGATTTGGTAAAATTACAATATTGACCGTTGTAACTCTTGCTTTACATTTTATAAGATAATGCTTTCATAGTTACTGCATTCAGCATAAATATGTCATATAATGTGCATTGTATTGGAAAGACATATATGAGCTTGGTACAATCCCTTGTTGGTACAATGTCAAGGAAACTATTTGCATAGTTCATTAAAAAAGTTGGTCCCAGTTTAGGCTAAAAAAAAACCAAACAAACAAACAAAACAAAACAATAACAAAACAAACATATTCAAAGTTAACATTATCACACTAGGCAAATTTGCATAACAAGCAAAGCTATTGCTTTTGGAAGATGCTTATGTCTTTGACAGGAATAACATGCCAATTTATATATGTTCTATTAAAATCAGATGTGAAATTCAAATCAATACACCAGTTTATATACTATCTATTAAAACATGATGTCAAAATTCAAATCATATATGTCATTTGGTCCATAACTTTCTCAATAACATGGGTAAGATTGTAACAAGTGTATGATAGTCGCAAATTAATCATCTTTCTCTCACCTTATCTTTCTCATGCATAGGTGGTATATTTTGGCTCACTGCCCATTTGAATGAAATTGTGCCAAGAGATAATTAGAATGCTTCAGTTATTTAACTTTGACCTACAACAACATAATTGCAATTCACTGGTTTTGAGATGGTGAATAGATAAACAGGAATGCACGTGTGAACTTTTAAGGCACTAACTGAAAACAGAATTTGTCTCTCCTCTGAACATAATGAAAATTTTCACATGTTGAACAACTTTAGAATCCTGTAGCAACTTGGATGGAATCACTGTAAACAATCAAATAACAACAACAACAACAAAACACCAGCGTCTTTCTGTATTCTCATTGATATTTTCATAGATCTATAATAACTGAATCCTTTAAAATAATTCAGGGTGATGTCATTATTCCACTCCTTTCAGAAATAGTTTTCAGATATGTGTAGAAATTAATAAGTGTTGCAAATCTTTCAACTCCATGTTTTTTCTTTACTGAGCTGTTGCTTTGAATGTTAGAGTTTAATATCTCCTATGATAAAAGCAATGTACTGTGAAGTGATTCCGAGCATCCAAATAGATTTTATTTGTTTTGAATAAAATGTCAGTATCTCAGAGGTATCTTAGAGGGAAATCTGTCTCCATTTAAGATGTAATAGCAAGTGAAATAAAAAAAACAAAAAACAAATCCAGACATAATGAATAGCATTTCATCATAAAAGTGAATCAAAGTGAACATTATCTCAGTAGGTAGTAGACAAGTGTAGTTGATATGAGTTCTTTCATCTGCACAGTCAAAGCCAGACAAAGTTCAAAGTTACTGGCTGCTGTCAAAAAATATTGTCCAGTGTGAAGTTGAGAGGTGAGCTTGGTGTAAGATATGAAATGGAATCCAGGTATGTATAGCTTGTTGTCACTCATACACATATTTTGGCTAGAGTTAGTGAGACAATCCTCTCAGTCTCAATATCTGTCAGACTCAACAGACACTCATTTCTAAAGACTCATAACGTAAAGGTTGGAAATCCTCATAATGAATCAATTGGATTGGTCGACTAGCAGGGTCCTTGAGATCCTGGGGTCTGGCTGGTCACTCAGATATCTGCCCCTTCTATATCCACCAGGTTCTTGAGCATTGAACGGGCGAAGGTCATGCGGTCAGAAATTTCAGGGGTGCAGCCGTCATGAATCACCTGGCACAGGTTGTATGTCCGGGCACAGCGGTCTTGGTCTATATAAGTCACCATGTAGTCATTCTTGACGTTGCTGAGGATCAGTTTTGTGTGATCGTCAAAAAAGTTGACCTGCAAGAAAACAGTCAAGAATGTTTCACTATTTGAGTGACTTATTTGTTTATGAAATAGTACACAACAGTGACCGATCAAGAGAGAGAGAATGTCAAGCAATGGAGGCAAAAAACACAGTAAACAGTCCTACAAAAAAACATACATCATCCTGTTCATTACAGCGTTCACAGGTCTGAAATAAGGACAATATTGACAATCAAGAGCTGGCCTTGTGGCCCACAATATGCCTGTCAAGCCTGTGAGCACCAAGTCATCATCCATATTGGCAGACTGTCAAACAACAATATTTCTGTCAGGTGCTATTTTGTAACAATTGTTGCCTTCTGTATGAATACTAAGAATGGGCAAATAAATATGCCTATTTGGATGACAGAACATTCCCACATATTTAAAACTCCATAAATTATAACACTTTTCAACCGCTTGTGTGTCCCATTTACCAAAAGACTAGAGACTTCATATCAGAAAATAAGTCATCATTACTTTGTCCACTGACATTCTGTAGAATCAGATGAACTTATGATCTAGTTCTGACAATTACTATGACATCACTAAGGCATCTACTGTACCAGTACCTGTAGAGTGCCATCACTCAAGTAGAGCACGATAGCCTTGGCAGTACGGAACCATTTCTTCAAGAACAAGGAGCCAGACCAGGATATGGAATCACTGCAGCTGGAATATTCCAGGTCTCCTCCCTGGGGATGACAATAATTATACCTTAACAATAGTAACACAGTAATTAAATATAGAAGATAATGATAATAAAGGCACCAATCTGAGGAAAAAAAAAAAAAGGAGGATAAACATCTAGGTGCTTCCCATATCCTACTCATATTCTAGCATATCTATATGTCATGTCTGACATTGTTTATATTGATATATAAATTTTATTGCAGGTTAACTATCTTTGGCTTAATGGTCAAGAAATTCCTGAAATATGATGATGATGATTATTGCCCCGACGAAGAGCCAAGCGGGCTCGAAAATTTGGCCAGCGAGATCAGTTTAACTTTATTATCTCAATTCTAAATTCTTTGTATTGTTTTTCAACTTTTTTGGTGTATTTGATTAGTTGTCGGTGGACAGTCGTCTTAATTTTAAGACATTTTCCGTAAAATGATGATGATGATGATGATTGATGATGATGATGATGGAACCAATAATTGTATCATAGCCTATATGAGAGATCTCCATTTTTTTACGTGTTGCCTAAGACTTGGAGCACACAACACAATGTAATTTTATTGTAAATGGCTAACACATAATACAATACATTGACTATAAATGAATAACGATATATGCTTCAGGTAATTTTTAAGAATTCTTAAATCATAAAGCATACACAGTGCAGCATTAAACTATCTCATGATTAATATCCATAGATGAAATATTATAAGCCAGTAAGTGCTGTGTGTCCTGTGGCACTAAATTTAACAAAGAAAATGATTTTCTAATTTCAGAAATGTAAGCCCTGGACAATAATATTGTACCCATTATAGATAAACATTTACCCATTAATTTCCAATAATTGTAAATGTTTTTCTACATATTTGTGGTGCATGTCTTTGGATTGAGGAAAATTTACCTGGATCAGATGTTCATCCATATAACGAGCAAAATACTGAAGAAGAGTTGTCTTTCTTTCCAGATCCTCTGGCACACAGTCAGATGTGAAAGCGGAGAGCTTGCCAGTAATATCATAGTACTGCATGGCTCTGTGAACAACAGTTGAAATATGCTTTTGTGTCATGCAGTGGAATATTATGGAACTAATCCTTAAGAAGAATGCTCACTTACCAAAACTCGATCACTTTAATTTAAGGCTAGCTGAATTTTTTTTTATATATAATCAAGTTTTGTATTCCAACAATATCATGACAAATATCTAACTCTCAACATCCATTTTCAACCAAACATTTTTTTTTCAACCCATATTTGCTACAGTCAGGATCTTTTGCAGGATCATCCAAAACTATCAGAATGTCCACAGGTTTTAGTGTTCTTATTAAAACAAACATTTCTTCATGACTTTTGTTATAGTTTATTTCACAGAAAAGCTTATTATGAACTCTGTGTATCTATGATCTTCTCATTGAATCGTCTAAACTGTTATTGAGATTTTACCTTTTCTTAGAAACTGTAGCCCCATTTGAGATGTTTACTCCCTAAAATGTTATTTATTATGATACTGATCATCAGAAAATAAATGCTCTTAAAAAAAAAGGAGGGGTGGGAATTTTATTTTATCAGTTGTAAAATGCATGAATTCACTGTTCCTCACCTTCCATCAGGAGACATGATAATTCTAGATGTGTCATTGAACAACACACCCAGGGCATCGCTGGACAGCTGGAAGCCAAAGCCATACTTGTTGGAGTAGTCCACCCACTTGGTGACCCAGGTAATCTCACAGCTGACTGGGGGAGGGTTTGATCTGGACCCTGAATAAAATAAATAACAGAGTTATGATCAATCACAGGTATTAATGCAATGTAAAAGTGAAAATGTTACATCTTTTTTCAGACAAAGAATGTTTTTATTAGATTGGTAAGGATTAAAATGCTCAACTGGCAATTGCCTTATATGTTTCCCAGGAAGCTGAGAATGTCTGTGAGTGTCTCCATTGAGTCTAGTGGAGTTTTAATAGATTTAGAGTCCTTAGCGCTTGTATTTATATATAATAAGTATATATAAAGGCTACTATTATTATCATTATTATGTTTACTAATATTAATAGATCATTTCTAATTAGACCTGGATCCCAAGAACAACAGACATGAAACATCGGATCAGTTTCAAATATTCATGCATAAATAAGAAAATTACATCTTTTACTAGAATTTTTCTATTTAAATCTGGATTCTAGATCAAACAGATATAAAGTATGGGATCAGTTGCAAATATTCATACAATGCAAAGGGGAAAATAATTCCTCTTTGATCAGAATATGTATTATGATCTGGTTTGATGCCATAGCATGCATGATATGTCAGAACAACATCTTAACTGACAGATCTGTGCACTGTAAAATAATCATGTCTTGTCTATCACATTAGTAGTGAGAACTATACGTGATTATTCATCAGTCAGTGGGCATCAGTTATCACACATTATCCTATACTATTTGCTTTCATAGACATACACATATACCGACTGTTACCTTGAACAATTAAAATCATTACGGTATGTCTGCTGATACTTTTCTCAATTATGATAATGTTGCTGTAAAATCCCCAGCGTCTCTCTCGAAGCACTTGCGAGAAAGGAACATATAAATGAACTGCAATAGTAATATCATCTTTAAAATATTTCTAAGCTGATTCAGTCCCTGTTGTTGACCTGAGCAGTTCTACAATCTTACATTCTTCTTTATAGTCGGACAAATATAGTACATATACGATCATTACATTTATAAATGTCATAGTCACTAAGAATAACTAAGATAACGGGTTTAAATATTATTTACCTTTTGGCATATGCTCCAGGCACGTCTGCAGAACTTCCAACAGCATGGCAGCAGATCTGGGCTTGGAATTGTGATCTGCAGGAAAATGGTTGACAGACGTGACATTATGCATGGTGGGCAAATACTGGACTATATAATGGTGGTCAAATAGTGGACAGTGGTGGGCAAATGTCACAAACACTGGTGGGCAAATGTCACATAGAAGTGAGCATATGTCACATACACAACAGTGGACCAATGTCACACACTGGTAGGCAAAGAATACACTTCTGGGTATTAATTTCACTAGTTCTCAAGTGTGAGTTCCTACTTCCGGTAACAGCAGACATAAAATGTAGGCCCTATATGTCTGACATTTTCTCTTCCTTATCTACTGCTTCACATAAAAACAAAGCAGTTTATTAGAAGGATTAGTTCTGTCATGACAACAGCATTGTGGACAAACATATAATCAGTTCTGTGCAGTTTCTGAGTCTGGGTAAAGTTTTTAAAAATGTGACTGTCTTTATCAATGGAAGGGAACTCACTATGTATTGAAATGCTCGAGTACAAATTCATGTAGAACTAATGACATTTTTTCATTTGTTTCTGAATTTGAGTTATAACATATTCCAACATGGATAAATGACAGTATTTGTAGGTGGGTAAATTTCTATATGAACAAATCATCACTTTATGTTTCTGTCGATCTAAATCTGATTTCTCAAATTTAACAGGTGAGACAAAAAAACCCCAAAGATCTTCAAGTCATCTCAGTATTGTTGAAAAAGAATGTGATCACTTATCAAGTTGCATCAATGCTCAGACAACTGAGAAATCAGATTTTTGTCTCTCCTGTTGAATTTGAGAAGACTTGGGCAGACAAAAATGTACAGTGATGAATGTTCGCATAACTGTATTTTTTTTACTTCGATCAGTACATATTTCTATAGGAAAAAATGTTTTCATAATTGTATTTATAATCGGGGGGAGAAGAACTTACCTCTCTGTGGGGGTGATCGAGATCTGTCGCTGGAACTTCCATCATTGTTGGCGATGTTATTGTTGTTTGTGTTACCTGATCCAGTGGTTGTGATGGTCTCTTTGGCAGGGTGGCCGGCGTCATTGCAGGCGATTTGGGTGGGGGAGTGACGAGGGGATTTCTTCTCAATTTCCTGCAGGCAAATTATTGTTTTAGTCATTAGTTCAAATAGTTCAAAATGCACTGTATAGTGTAATTGTCATTGTCCAGATATGCATAGAAATTTCAAGGGAAGACGAGACTATATAATAATAATGATAATAATAATAATAATAATAGATCATTTTCACAGTGTTTATTCCCCTATGCACAAGATCTAAGCACTTGATGATCTACTATGATCCTGATCATTATATGTGTAAGTCTAGGATGTGTTTTACTATGTGATGTCATAGTTTGAATAAGAATATAAATTTCAAGGAAGGATGGGAGCCGACAGTCATGAGCAATGAGCATTCTGCCGTTCTGCTTGAGTTTGCCTTGTTCTCATCTGATTTGTAACATGTCAGTCCATGTATCTGTGAGTATGATTATATATTACTTAATTTTAGGTATCATCAACTGTTTGGTGGTCATACAAAGTTTATCTTATCTTAACTTTTATCACCTAATCTTAAGTTATCTTACAAGGGAATGCTGGTAGAGGGCAGAGTTTCAGTGGCTGTATAGTCTCTCAGACCGCCACACAAAACTCATCTATGCCAGCTATTACTGATATTTTTTGTTTATTTCCCATTCATAAATCTATAGTTTTTATTATTACTTTTCTTTAACATTCCTTTTATTTGAATTGGGTTTCCTCAAACAACCTTTAGAGCTATTTCCATTTCTATTACTGCCCTTTTATGCTAATGCAATGAATGTAAAATAATCATTTGTCTTGAAAATGAAGAATGTATCAAAGAAGTTCTGTACTGGAAAATGTTTAATATGAATGGCAAATGTGAATTTTAAAAAAAAAATGTATGAGGAAACTGTCTAGCATTATCTTAGACATAAATGAAAACTTTTTGAAGTCAAGCCTTATCTTTATTCAAATTTTGGCTCCATTTTAATCAACTGAATAATATGATGCTGACAGGAAACAATTTAGAATGTTGGTCAAAAGCTGACTAAGTGAGTTTACAGAAGCAAAGAGTAACAGATAGACAGAAGATGTGCCAACCTCCAGTTCTTTCTCCTCGAGCAGATTTTCTGATCGGGAATCCAGATGAATTTGACTGAGTGCATTTCCGATACGTCCCATCTGATCTGGCTTTGGCTCTGTGGGCATGGCATAGGACACCGGCCTGAAACAACAGCAAAATAAAACAACTTATAATACACTGTATGAAAGCACAGCATAGGACATCAGCATGCATCAAATATCTAAGTAATATCATTGAATCATACACAGTGCTAAGGCATAAGCATAGGGAACAGGGCATGCAGTACTGTCAGTAAAGAACAACCTATGATAAAGTGATACATTGAACTAATGTATTGCATAATACAACAAACTCAACAATACCAAAGTAATATAGCAGAGTATCAAGGAATAACATAGGACAACAGCATGCCACAATATTAAAGTCATACAATTTACAACATACTGTATTATATCAAGGCACAGCATAGAACACCAGCCTATGACAGCATACAACCTACAATACCATGCATTAGCTTTCTATGACAATGTGACAGGATCATCCAGAACACAAAAAAGGCAATTTTACCGTAGCTGTCATGGTGAAATAATAAAAAAATGCAGGCTTTTAAAAATCATTTAATATTCACTCGATGGAGATGACACAACAAAGGCTGTTGAAATTCAGAAAGGCCTACAAATAAAACTTGCAATCTGTTTTTTTTTAAAAAACAAAAAAACAAAACAAAACAACAAAAACAAAAACAACTAAATTTACTACCACTGTTGTCGGGCAACATAACAGAAAAGGAAATATCAAAATACAATAGCTATATTTCATAATAATTTGCTTTTGTTCATGAAATTACAGGGAAAATGTCTTCATCTTTCTCATGACTTTCAAAGTCAATGATACAAAAGTAAAAATTCTGAAAAAAAAAACATGAAAAAAAAACCAAACCAGTAGCCCCCTAAGCCATGCACGCAAACCGTACGTTTTGTGATGTGTCATCTTCTAAATATAGAGTGAAGGGAGTTTGAAAAGAGTGATCAAAGTCAGCATTAATCATTTAGAGAACTGGTAGGTCAACACTTGCAACCACTTAAAGCAACAAGTGCAGGCATCTGGGAGAAAAGTATCGAGCTCTTCAAAATGGAAACAAGTGGATTCCGTTGGATTTTATAGCTAGGGCCCATTTAAAGCAAGGTTGGACAAATATTTTCTGCCAATACTTGCAAGGGAGGGGGCATGGGCAGCGTAGCTAGAGATGGTAAAGATGTACAACTGCTGAGCCCACTGTTCAAACTTTGATGTAACTCTGATCAATTGAGCTCTTCAATGGAGACATTTGTGGAATAACAGCAGAATTTTGCACAGCCTCTTTCTGTGCAGATGCTTAATTTAAATAGTCAGAGAGTGGGACTAGCTAGGAGGGATGAGAAACATTCTGATAAAACTTCAAGAGCTTTCATCCCTTTTTTTTTTTCCCTTTCATCTCCCATCTGTTCTTTTTTCCATCTTTTTTTTTTCCCCATCTTGAAGTCATTTTGTCTAATTATGTTCCGTAACACTCATTTTCATCACTTTGCTCCTATAACAAGTTAGTGTGTAGGTATAAAACAGCCAGGAACTATCGTTTAAAGACTCGAGCTCTATATCAGTCTCAAGGAAAATGTTCTCTGTGCTTGGATCATCTATACAGAAAAGGATCTGCCACCTAAATGATAGTGGGTTTGATTTAGAATAAAATCTTCTTTCCCTCCCTCCTTCTTGTTAAGAGACTTTTTCTTTCCTTAAGTCTTCACATACAATCATTTCATATTCAACTGACTTTTTCTCAATTTGGGGAGCAAGCACACATACTTGATATGTCATAGGCCACAAATAAATAAAGGAATAAATAAAGCAGTAATAAATAAATAAATAAATAAATAACTTCCCAAATTTCTTCCACAACTCATACCAAAAAAGAGACTAGGAAAAAACTGAAGGGAAGGGGGAAGGATGAGGGGAGGAAGAGTCAGTCATGCTATGGCCTATTGTTAGGGTCTCTATAGATGATACTGATGCTGAGAAGGCCCCAAAGATGGGCCACTGACCAGTTAAGCTTGGTTGGTGATGAAGTGGGAGGGTTGGGGTGAGGTGGGGAAGGGAGAGGAGGGTTGGACTGCTGTCCAAAGGTGAGGATTCTGTGCAAACTCAAACAAGGAAGAAAACATATCTGGGTGGGGTTGGGGGGGGGGGGGGGACTGAGATGGAATGAAAAGGGTGTGTGAAAGGGGGGGGGGCGGAAGTGGGAAGGGGAGGGTTCAAAAGGGGGATGGAAATAGCCAGCCAGACCAAAAAGTTAAAAGCAACCTGAACAAAGACACTAAACTTGCAGACTGTAGGTATCCTAGACCAGACAATGAAACATGAGAAATTTTGACATTGATAGATTTAATCTAAAACTAAAGAAAAAGAGTCGGAATGAGATTGTTAAAAACAACAATAACAAAACAAAAACAATAAAGGAACAATAACAAAAGTAACAATGTTTGAAAAAATTATTAAGTAAACTACAGAGAAAAAAATTTGATATCACATGTTCTGGAATTTTATTGGGATAGAAAACTTGGCATTGTACCCTGTCACATAATGGTGTGCCTGCTTTTTCCCAGGCTGGTCTATATAATACACAGACCAGCTTTAGCCTGAACTCCTAATCTGATCTAATAGTATAAAGGTGTATGGTTTGGTTTCTTAAAAGGCCTATTCTCACTGCTACATGGGACATTAACGGCTTGATTCACAACTGTCCTACCTATCTTATGTTTACATGTCCACCTTGATAAAAAAATGTCTTATCCTCCACCCTGATACATATTTCAACAGTCCAATTATAAATTCTGGTGTCATCACGTTAGATAAGTATATTAATCTTGTCCCAAGGGACCACTCAAATACTAGAACTATGTGAGAAAAAGGTCAGTGCTCTAGACTGAAAAGAGCAAAAAAAAATAGGCCTTATTCATATATGAGGACTATTGACAGCTGTGGGACATCTTACAAAATGTCTTTTTCCCTGAAAATTCTTTCAAAACAACCCATTTTCTTTTAGTTTTGAAAGTTCTCTTTTAACATGAAGTGAAAACAAAGGACACTTTACAGAGAATGGTGTGATGCAGTAGATTTGCCTTTTAATACTGCAGAAAGTTCTATTTGAATAAGATGTGGAAAAATAATTAACCTGCTACCAAAAGGGCGTTTTGTCAAAGTATGTTAGTATTCTAGTATCTGCCTTGGCTACATCCTTACAATAAGGGCTCTTGCCAGGGATCTTTGACTAAATATAAAGAGTCACTGTTGGCAGGATAGAAAAACCTCAAGACATGACAACTTAGCTTAGACAAGGTGGGACGGGGTGGGGGTGGAGGTGGAGGGG